>JAUMHI010000058.1:1079968-1103260 GCA_032359435.1 Enteromius unitaeniatus | reverse complement strand
AGCTCATGCATGGAGCTCTCTTCTAATGAGCTGATTATCAGAATCAGGTGCGTTAACAAAGAGAGACATGCAAAATACGCTTAGCAGGGGGGTGCGAGGACCAGGGATGAGAACCACTGCCCTAGAGTAAACAGAGGAGGAGCAGAGAGATTCATCAGCAATTATGCACAAACAAGACCGGGGGAAAGAGCTCCAGCTGTCCTTCAGCAATCTTCTTAATGCAGCAAGAAAGGGGGTAATCCAAAGATGTTAACTATCTTTATGGCAAACTGCTCTCTTAACCTCACAACAAATCTGTCGTAGTGTAAGTGGTGCATTAACAGTACTCTTAGCACACATCAATTATGTTTATGTGTAGACAAAGTGTAAGTTCTTGACCTAAAAATTGGTATGTGTGATGCTTATATGGGCCAGCAGGCGATAATAGGTGTAATATGTTAAAATCTGTAAAAACACAATTTTTTTATTTTATTTTATTATATTTTTTTATTGCACATTCCAAGTAATATCAATCAAACTGCATTTGGGGTTATGTGATTAAGTAATAATAACTAACAAACAAATACAGGTAATCTACAGAAGTTCATTGAAAGTATATACTCAAAGTCTGTTTTATAGCAAAAGCAGATAACTCCATATTTCATGTTTAAGATAAAAAAAAAAATACAGTTACGTGATGTGTAAGGAGTGGGGGAAAGAAACAGAAGTGATTTGCCTTATTAGAAGTTAGTGAACTATCAAAATGATTTAAAAATTGGTATTTCAAGGTAAAAACCTTACATACAGATGAATTAAGCATACAGAAAAAAACTAAAACACATTTAGTAAGAAGTTATTTATCTAATTGTGAAAAAAATAGAGACCTAAAGTACAGTAGTTTCCCAAAATTTCCCAAAAGTAGGGTCAGATCCTTCATAGTTTAGCTCAAACTGCTCTAACACACCAGCCTGAAGGTTTCTAATCCTAAATCCCAAATGTGTGTTTGATTAGGTTTGAATTTAAACTGGACATCTCTGCCTTAGAGTAACCCATTTATACATGTCATGACCTGTGATGCTCTTTTTTCAGCAAACCTTCATTAAATAGAGGGTATTACAGAAAGCAACTTACTGTACCATGACATTAACTCTGGACTGAGTTCATTTTAGCAAACATTGCTTACTCGCAGCCATTGATTCCAGAAACACAGTTTGGATTTAGTTCAGTTTATGCCTGTACACAGCGAGCACAGAAAGACATTCTCAGAGCCCTGAATCCAGGAATTACAATGAAATGAAGCGTACAACACTTTAGTGATGCAGAAATGTTTTAATGACTGTGGATGAGGATTATAAACCAGTCTATCACTGCAAGGATAATATGGCAGTGTATGTTTTGTGTTTTAAGTTTAGCCTTAAGGAATATCATGTTATGACTTCAAAACAATATTAATATGCTAGGAGATTTGAAAACTGATGCTTTTGAACATTAGCATCACACATATCCAGCTTCATATTGTTATAAGGCCGTGCACTATTGATTCTCAATAGTGGTTTATTTTAATAATAAACAGAAGGAACATCCACATGCAACAGGATACACAACTTAACAACATTAATCGCCGACAAACTAAACTCCAACAGACAGGAAATAAAAGCACATGGAACTTATGACATAATAGACAAGAGTTGGGGAAACACAGATGGAAACTAATTAATTAATAATGACAGGAACACAGGACCAACCAAATATGAGCAAACAGGAAAAAAAACTAAAACAGGAAGACATGAAATGAAACCAAAACTCACAGAACATAACATCTACTCCCCCCTCCTGGCTAGGCGCAAACTTGCACAGTAAACAAAATAACTTATTAGGGCTCTCTAGCGGCGCAGGCTCTGGAGGGCGCTCTGGTGCCGCAAACTCAGGGATGGACCGGAACGGCACTCCTGGCTGAAAATCTAAAGTAGGACTGGGAAACTGCAGACTGGAATCCGCTGGACACTGCAATGGCTCTTTTGGCCGAATTGCTGGAGTGGGATTAGGAAATTGCAGACTAGAATCTGCTGGGCACTGGAACTACTCTCCTGGCCGAAAAACAGGAACTGGACTCGGGATCGGCCCCTCTGACTGCGATTCAGAAACTGGAATAGGAACGCCGCTCCTGGCCATAATACAGGAACTGAATTCCGGGTTGGCACTCCTGGCCGTAATACAGGAACAGGGCTTGGAATGTGTGGACTGGAGTCAGCGGGGAAGTGGACTGGCTCTCCCTGCCATAGATCCAGAACATGGCTTGTTACCGGTAAACTGGAAGCTGCAGGGAATCAGGCCGCCTCTTCTGGCCGCAAGTCGAGAGTGGGGTTAGGGGACGGCAATTGAGTCTGCGGGGAACTAGATCAAGTGTTCAGGCTTTGAAGGGCGCTCTTGTTGTGAGGGCAGAGGAAGATTACAGAGCTTTGGATGAGTTGGCTCGCTGGATTAGGAGGGAGAGCGGGCACATTGGGGCAGTAGGTGGAGGAGATCGGCTCATGGCTCATCTGCTTTTGGATGGGATGAGGACTAAAATCCTCTACATCAGCATAAAAATCGATGAGTCCGAGAAGTATATCTTCTGAAGGATATGTTCTGCCCTGTCCATTGCTGTTATGATTGGTGATTCTTTTGTAATGGCGTGCAGGGAAGGAGATTGCGGGAGATGCAGAGATTCTCAATAGTGATTTCTTTTAATAATAAACAGAAGGAACATCCAAATGCAACAGGTTACACAACTTAACAACATTAATCACAGACAAACTAAACTCCAACAGACAGGCAATAAAAGCACATGGAATTAATGACATAATAGACAAGAGCTGGGGAAACACAGATGGAAACTAATTAACTAATAATGACGAGAACACAGGTAGGTTTGTTCAGTAGCTCACGGAGTACAGAGACATACTTAAGAGGCGAGGAGCTCCAGTTCAAATCATGTGTAATTTATTGTTTGACAAAACAGTTCAAATCTGTGTAAAAGCATCAACAAATGTTTTGTTAACACGATCGGGATTTGGTGAGTAACATCATACTGAACCTGCACTTCCTCTTGAGATTGAGCACCAGGAACCTCCTCCAGAAGTCAACCCCGACGAAACCATCTACCAGGTTAACCAAATACTGGATTCCAGGCGCAGAGCAGGCCGAATCCAGTACATGATTGACTGGGTGGGATACGGACCTGAGGAGAGGTGCTGGGTGGGCAGGGACAACGTGATGGATCCAGCTCTTATGGAAGAATTCCACAGGAATCAACCCAATCGTCCGGCCCCTAGAGGACGAGGCAGACACCGTCATCATGCTAGAGCGCCAGGAGTCGCTCCTAGAGAGGGGGGTGATATCACACCACCAGATGACACTGTTCCCAGTGCAGTCGACTATACACGCTCACAATCACCAGTGTTTTCATTACCGCCACCAGGATCTCATCAAATGAGTGTGTATAAAAGCCTAGCTCACCAGTTGCTCCACTGCTGAGATCAAGGTAACATCTCTACCTACTTACCTGATGCCTCACCACGTCGAATCCTGTATCTTGATTACTGTTATCTGAGTTACAGTTTTACCGAGCTGCTGTGTGCTCTTGCAAGGATTCTTTGGGAAAGTTTGCTGGACTATATATCACGCTTGCTCACCGAGTCACTCACCTGAACTGAAGTCACTGTGTTCACAGCGATCTCTATTCACCTCTTTCACGTGAGATATCTGCATGCTCATCTGTTTATACTCACCTGTTGTAATCTCCTGTTCTTCCAGAACGTCGCCCGCTCACCTGAGCCGAGTTCACCGCCTTCTGCACCTGAGAAAAGTAAATAGGAGGAAGAATTAACACACTCAACTAAACTAGGACAGAAACAAGACCATATAAGGGTATACAGGAACTTAGACTAAACCAAAGACATAGAACATGGGACAAGGAACACAGACAAGGGCCAAATAAAGTTTAATGATTTAAATCATTTTTGTATTTTTAAGTATTGGTTTTCTGTCAGTATAAACATCAATAGATTTGAACTATATGAAATCAATCTATTTTAAATATATTCATTCTTTGCTAGGGACAACTTTTCACAATAAACATTCAGTAAATTCAGCTTTATTCAGTCAAATTTTGGCTTGTGTCTAAAGCAAATATATTGAATAAGTAGGCAGATTTCAGTCTTATGTTGAACATTTCTCTTATTTAGAAGTTAGTTACTGTTAGTAGAATGTCTAAAGTGGACTAAAAATAAAGTGTTTAAAAAGTTGTTAAAAAACTCTTCTGAGAAACTGTAACATTTGAGTCATAAATTAATCATGAGATCTGAAACGTAACATCATTTGCAAAAGAGGACGTATTTAGTTCATTTGTGCTGTCAGGACATACCATGAGCTGACTGGAGTCTGTGGTTAATTAAAAAGTCCCTGGAAGTGTTCTAGTTGAGCTGCAGAAAGTGGAAATGTTGACTTTATAGCCTTTGACACAGCCTCTCTTCTCTTGTTTAACAGGAGCAGACACAGTGTCAATGCCAGTTAGCTTTCTCGGCAGTTCTTCTCCACTGGACAGAAAAATGGTGGAGCAGGAGAAAGTATACAAGACATAAAATGCCTTAGAGACACTGCATGATATCTTACCTCTGGGCTGCACTCATATGATCTAAATGAACATTCAATTACCCCGTTATTGAATGATCTGTTAACCACCATTAATTATCCACAACATAATCAAAGTCATTGTCAGAATAGTACACCTATAATAAGTGCAATCTTTCCCTTGACAGTGAGTTATTCACCCAATTTATAGAAAAAAAGGATTAGCCTTAAATTATGTTTAATACTCATTAAACATAATTTTATATATTTTATTTAATACGTAGAATTATTTGGGATACCATTGAGAGATATTGATGCCAGTTATGCTGATGAACATCTGAAAATTGCCCTGTTTTACTGCAGCTCAATAATAAAGATCACGGTTTGTCTGTCCAAAACCACCACATATGATTTTCTCTTTTCTTCATGTTTCCATGGCTACTCTCCTTGTATTGTTACCTTAGGAAACCTTTTGTATCAAATGCACCTCAATGTGACCTAATTCTTTACTTGAAATAACCAGAATATTCTTTAAAACAAAAGTCACAGTTTTTCTTTCTCTGTTAGACACTCGTGGATTGAACAATGTTGATTTTTCAGCCTGATCTCGTTTAAACGTAGATATTAATTCTATTAATATTAATATTACATTTACAAGCATAAAACACACATTTTCATGTTTTTTTTACTGTTGCAAAACATACAATTTAGATGTATTTTAACGTTTAAAATGTACAAATGGCTATGTATTTTTGGTTAAAATACGTAAAATAGGTGCATATATCTTTTATCGCCAAATAAATGCTTGGATTTGGTTGTGTTCCTCGCAGTAGTATGGATGCGAAAGAATAGGATTAAAGTGCACTAATAAAATTAGTAATAAAATATGTAATTGTTGTGTTTTTGGTGTATTCACAGCATGTCAGAGAAAGCCCCTTTTGTGAAACAGACTCAGGTGGAGTGTGACGTGTTGTGTTGCCCCGCCCCACCCCGCCCCGTGTGACTTTTTGTCTGATGCCTTTTTGTCTGAGTCCGTTTGGCCTGAGGATTTTTGTCTGATGCAATTTAATCAGAGTCCATTTTGCCCTATGCGTGATTGTACAAGACTTGACACTTGACAGTCTAAGTCACGATGCTGTTTGGTCCATTGACAAAGGCCTATTATGCGCTAATAACTTTTTGATCTGACTTACCGAGTACCCTCATTCTTTTGCGGAACGTGTTCTCCTCCTTTTTCCCGCTAGGTCATTAGATCGGAAAGTTGTTTATTTTTAATGTAAATGAAAGAACTATTAAAACATGAAGTGCCTTGTGGTTCTATATATGCGTTAATTAGGTTTAAGGGGAAAGTGCGTACTTCCATGTTGGTGTTAAGTGCACTTTTGAGAAAAGCAGTGAAAAAGCAACATATGTTTGTAACCTTGCAAACATAGATATAAGATCCATCAGGAAACAGTCTACACTCATTATGGTGCGGATTCATAAAGGAAAGGGCTTTTGCAGACTGTGGAATCCCGTACTTTTGGTCCAGTCGGGTTCGAAAATAAATATATAATATATAATTTCATTGTGTCTTTTGGGTCGGGTTTTTATTTAAAAAAAAAAAAACTTTATGCATGTCGGGTTCGGGTATGAAGTGATTTGGGTCAATTGGGTCGGGTATGGATTTTAGGCCCCGAGCACACCTCTAGTAGCCTAAACAATGTGGCACTTTGCTTTCTGTGTTTTAATAACTCATTAGATAATAGTGGCTCTCTTCCTCTTCTCTCCCAGTTCAACTTGATGCGGCTGGTGCCCCAAAATTACACACTTTACCCTAAAAAGTATCAGTATGTTCAGCATGACTTATTAAGAGAATTTAACATACTAAACATTCCACTAAACATTTCAAATGCTGGCCTGAAAGTGTGTTATTGTATAAGGTCTTACCTATTTGATTTGACCCTTGGGGTTAAAAAAAAAAAGCAATGAATTAATATTTGAACGAATATTTGAGATTAAGCATGGAAGAGACGCTTTTGCTCTGTCTTAGAGATTAGTCAACATCCTCCTTATTACAGCACACAATGCACATCTTTACTCCCAACTTGTCATTTTTATCTTCTTTTTATATATTTATCAGTGACATAAATTTAAAATGTATACTTGGTCTGTAGTTGTGTTTACTCCTTTGACAGAGTGGTTGGTAACTTTATAATTATACTTTATACAATTATACACTTTATAATAACTACACACTATGAATCATTAGTAAATAGTCAGTTCACCTATTATAAAGTGTTTTTCCAACATTACTAGTCATTAGTAAGCAGTTTATAAATACAATGCAAAATAAATATAAAACTGTACACATAATTTTTTTTTTGTTTTTTTTTCATGTATAAAGTGTACAGTTGTATGATTAAATTTTTTACATCTTGAAAAAATATGTCTGTTCTGTATCCCTCTGTGTTGTGTTTGTTTAATGTTTCGGTTTAGAATATAAATTAGCCTTTACATCATTTATAAATGCTTTACATGGTATAAATAGTCCTCACTTTAGATGAGCTCACAAAAACAGACGTCTGGCAACTACTAAATGCTTTATAATCACCTGACTTACTCATGAATTACAGCAGGAACATGTGTTAATAAAGTATTTATTATAAAAATTTATAAAATGATAAACTGATCATTAATAAAGTATGAAAATAAAATTATTAAACATATATATATATATATGTGCTTAAGAATAAGGCATTCATTTTTAGATGCACTTGTAATCTGTTTACTAATGCATAATAACGTTGGAACAATGGTTTATAAAAGATTAAATAAATGCTTACTAATACTTAACTAATCATTCATAGTGTGTAGTCACTTCTATGAGGAAGTACTCAAGCATATATTACACATATTATATTATAAACTTATATGTTTAGTAACAGTTTGTGAATGTATTTTAACAAAAATTTTTTCAAACTAATGTTTTTTCTCTCTCTCTAGAATTCCATCCGTCACAATTTGTCCCTGCACACACGTTTCATCCGTGTGCAGAACGAGGGAACTGGCAAGAGTTCATGGTGGATGTTGAATCCTGATGGAGGGAAGCCGGGGAAAGCTTCTCGCCGTAGAGCTGTCTCAATGGACAATGGCACCAAGCACTTGAAGAGCAAAGGGCGAGGGAACCGTAAGAAAATAGCTGTGAAAGCAGAGCAGGGTTCAGAGACATTGTTAGGGTTCTGTAGCTCTCCAGAGCATTGCAGTCCCAGTAGGAAGTCGGGAACAGGTGGTGTGGCACTAAGGGAGGAGTTTGAGACCTGGACGGATCTCCATTCACTTGGCAGCTCTTCAGCTTCAACTCTTAGTGGTCGTCTATCACCTATACTAGCTGAGGGAGAATTGGGGGAACCTGAAGTGGAAAGGATTTCCTGTTCGGCATCTCCACACCTGTATCCCAGTCCCTCCAGTACCCACTCACCTGCTTCCCACTGTCCTGCAGATCGCAGAGCAACAATTAGCTACCAGCAGCACCAATCCCCATGTCGTAAACAGCCTTCTTACCAATATACCAGTGACATGAAGGGCCAGGACTCCAGCTGTGAGACAGTTTATGCCCAACCAGATGTCAGCATGCTTCAGCACCACTCCTCCATGCAGACTATTGAGGAGAACTCCAGTAATATGCAGGCCTACAAGGGAACAAGCACTCTCCAGAGTTTGCTGACCGTAGGAGGACCCCAGTTCCGTGTCAAGGATGTGATACTTGGAAAAGAGAATTTGGTCCACTCAGTGATGGCTGCTCAAGGATCCAGAGACTTGCATCACAGTGAGAGTAATGACCCTACCACTAACCCTTCCTCCAAACCAATTCACGGCCACAACATTATCCGGAACTTGAGGCAGGACCATCAGCCAGCATTGGTCCACTCTCAGCCCAGTGATGGACACATGCAGTCGTACATAAATAAAGCCCCTTATCTATATAGTCCCCCAGTCAATGTGCATCTTCCAGCATCCACCATGCTTCCCCCAAACCCTGCAGGCATGCAGGGAATCTCACAGGACACCTGCCACCTTGCTACAGCTCCATACCCACAACACCATTCTTACATTTACACAGATCCACATCAGCACAGTATGGCATATGGACTGTACCGCCAGCCTCAGGGGACGGGGACAGGTTACCATCACAGCTTCCCGTACCCTCACCAGCTCTACCCACATGAGCGGTTGCCAGCAGACTTGGATATGGATGTATTCTACAGCAGCCTGGACTGTGACATGGAGTCTATACTCTTACATGACATTATGGACTCGGGAGAAGAGATCGACTTCAATTTTGATTCCTCGCTGACACAAGGAATGGGATTAGGATTTACGAGCACACAGCAAAGCCACAGCAAACAGAGCTGGGTGCCTGGATGAATGCCATAGAATCATCAAAGCATTTTTTTTAACATAACTACCTACATGCCAGCCAGCAGTGGGGTCCCAACACTCCACCACAATTCAGGGCAAATACACTGTGCTGACACTGAAATCGAATGAAGATAAAAATCTCTCTTTTGAAAACCGACTTTAAATTAGTGTTGTCTGTTTCTTACTGCTTGTGTGTTTATGTTGTATGTTGTATGTTCTCGTATTGGAAACTGCTCTGTTCCACTTTGTTCCGTTTGAAAATGTTTAGTTTTGCTGACTGAACCACAATGACAATCTAAGTTACCCAACAATGTTTGTTCTTCAGTCAAAGCTATCTTGTGCACTTTAACTCCATCGAACAATTCTATATTTATAATTTTACCCTCAGAGAGGAGGAATGCTTTGAACTCAAGTTGTAGCAAAAACCCAGACCCATACTAATTTTAGTCTTATAGGTGCTACATACTGCCATGTGTATGTGGAGTTTCAGTGATTACTCATTCTCGTTCTCTGTCCAAAACGTATCTCTTGTCCTCTTGAATAAAGCAGGTGGATTTTCGGTGCCCTTGTGTCAGAAAGTCCATTTTATTCCTCTAAATTTCTATCTAACTCCATCTCCCCATGTCTAAAAACCATTCCTCAATATTGTATTATTATTTCATATAGTTTTGATTTTTGTGATCCACTGACCAGTTTACCTCCTTGTGATTTTAAACCCACAGGCACAGCCCATATCCTCTCGATGCTTTAGAACTGTAGTGCTGCTCTAAATAGCTCACTGCATTATAAAATTATCAAATGAAACTCTAATATGAGGTTTCAAATCTACTCGTACGCTGATACAGATGTATGATAAATAAATGACAAAAATCGATACGTCAGAGACTCTTTCTGTGTCCTGATACTTCATGTCGCTTTCTGTGTTTGATATAGGATCATTGTTGTGTCACTGTATTCTGACTCTTATTTTGTACAAACAATACATTGAGAATATTGTATTATAGTTTTCAAGAAATTGTGAGATCTTTATTAATATCAGTGCTTATTTCTTTTTTAAGAGAATGTTTTCATCATTTGTTTAATTTATTCATTTGTTAAATAAATTAGAAGATAATGCTATCATACGGCTGAATGGGTTTGTTCTTTTCTTTAATCTGCGATAAAACATCAGGCCTTTGAGATGCTCAGATTTATGTGTAGCCATACAGTAGTATTTTAAACATTTAAATGTATATGATGGATATATAAGGTATAAAACAATGTGAATGGAACAGGTGAGGCAGTGTGTGTGTGTGTGTGTATGAGAGAGAGAGAGAGAGAAATGCTACTGCTGATGGGGGTGGGGAGCATCTAATAAGGCTTGTTATCTCCTCTGAAGCTGGAGTTTGGTCACAGCTGTCATACTCCCGTCTGAGGAAGTCACAGAGGGAGTGCGTCTCTCAGTACAGCCATATTGTTTTCTCACAAGGGAACATCAGTCCCTCCTTTTTTTCAAGAGACTTGTGTTTTTAATTGACTCAGTGTTGTCTGTCCTGCCATATAAAGGAGAGGAAGACTCTGATTTGTAGGAAAATGGGACATGCTGAGAGACCGACATGAAAGAAGCTACTGCTTAGTTATCCTATTAGCCCACTTACTGAGGATACTTACTAAGGATTGAGGAATCATTGGAATATAGTTACAAGTCACATAGACTATGCTTATGATAATGTAGAGTGCTTTTTGATCCTTTGCATTGCTTCACAGTCTTTGGAAATGAAATGTTTTTAAATCACACAAGAGAATTAAAGAAACTCTGTATGTTGAGGAGCAAAGGGACATAGAACAAAAAAAGTATGTGTGTCGTTGGTATGTGTTAGTGAGGAATCATGTCCTTTTATCCAGACAGCAGCTTAGTCTTACTCAATGTTATTATCCAGAATTAAGCTTCACATCAAGCTTCAGATAAAATAATGTTTAGTGAAATGACTACTTATATAGTTTTTGTTATGTTGTAGCCAGACGATCAAAGTCATAATTTCCCTTGTCTCGTTTTATTAGTGTAGAAATGTTAAGAAAACTTATTTCCTAGGCTTTCGTATTTAATAAATTAAATCTTCCTCCCCTGTGTAGTTGGTCTTTGAGGTCAGAGATGATGTATTTACTTTCACTAAGCATTCCTTAAATTTTTTTCTTCATGTTTTGCATTGTTGTCTCTGTTTATTATTTGACGATTTGTATGGTACGTTTTCTAATCCTCTATGATGGTTTATAGTTATTTTGTTTAGTTTTATCATGCAGAATGATGGTCTACCTTATGATGTATTCACTTTTGTTTCTAAATTGACAGATTTTCCAGGCTAGTGACCTGACAGGGCTTTAAAGGTACATCACTGCATTTTAAAAAGTGCACCTTAAGTGTGCACAGTAGGCATCCCACTAGGTGTTGGATCACAGCTGTATGCCTCTCTTCTTTCCCATACTTTTTCTCTCTATAACTTTCTCTCTATACTTACAAAACCTACTGTGTTTATATCATGGTTATGGCATATGCAATGGTACTGAATTTGTACTAGTACTGGGCCTTTCAACTATACTATTTCAACTACTAATTGTGTGTATGTTCGGACTAGGAATTCGGAATGATTTTAGTTCCAGGAACTACTTTTGGAGGAACTAAATTATCTCCTACTTCAGAGTAAAATAGTTCCAGGAACTATATGTGACGAAAGTGCAAGCACGTAAGGAAACGTGTATGAAAACACCCCCACCCGCCAAGATTTAAAACACATACACTGCGTAGACATTATTTCAACTTAATTCTTTTAGCATTAATCTATGTAATCTACTACTGGGGGGGGGGGGGGGTTCTTGTTGAATGTCGTGCGCAAATGTTGTCACTATCGACTGGCTTACATCACTTCTTAGTACCCACTGTCGCACCAATGCAACCCTTTTAAATGGTACTGGGAAATGGTTCACCCAAAATCGTCTCAGTATTTCAGTACTGTACTTTTAGTTGTGGAACTAAAGCGGAGCGAAAGGCCCTAATGCTCTTTTAGCCCCTCGTTATTTATTCTGCCATGGTTCATGGCTCATTCTTTATTCCTCCAGACTCCTTAATCACCTTTGAGTGTTTACAATCACTGCTGGCAGATTAGAAGAGAAGCCTTTGAATGACTGATTCTGATTAAAAGAAGAAAATAAGCAGTAAATATGTCTCTTGCGAATACAGAGCAGTCCAAAGTTACTCTATACTCTATTTTCAATATACAGTAACACACTATCTGCTTTAATTGTTGTCCAGTGACATAAAGCCTGCTATAATTTTATTGTGCCGCATTATTTCTTTGGTCAAATTTTAAGGAAGCATCACATGTCTCCAGCAAAGAAGAAGACAGAATTCATTGTGACAAGCTCAGTGAACAATAAAAAGTAGAGAGTAGAGACATTTTGTGAGTACTCCAATGATGCTTCTTTAGAAGACATCTAGCTATGCAAGGCCGTAAGCAACAAGACTGTTTTCTAAGATTTGGAACAGAGCCCATCTTTATCTTAAGGATCCAGCTGTGGTGAGAAGGCATCTATGACAGAGTCCTTAAGCAATGTTAACACACTCTATTCACATCCCTCTACCCTGGAGAACACACACACACATACATACAGAGCACTCTCGCCATCTTCAGCCACACACACACCAGCCCGATTGTCATTTCCATTGCTCAGGCTCGCAAAAATTCCCAAGGTGTGACTGTGCTCCCCTGCAGTAAGTGGCCTGAACCGAAAGCTTCGGTCTAGACTGAGGTGATAGACATCTCATTAGACTCCTTCACCACACAGCTGCCAGTGCACATTGTTCCCACAGCTAGAGGAGAAAGAGAAAATTCTAGGAAATGATAGTTGGGGACTGGGTAGAGTCAGATGATGATAGTAGAGACAGTAGTTACAGTAGACTTGGACCAAGGAGAGTCGAACAGTGTTTTAAATATTATTATAGTCTGACTTTTTTAGGATTCATTTTAGGTATTTTGCCTTTATTTTGATAGTAGACAGTGTAGAGCAGACAGGACGTTAGAGTCAGACTGACTATCCACAAAGTATCTTCTATTTTAGCTTATTCTGCCCAAGAACTACTACTAAGGGTGTACTCACACTAGGCATGGTTGCCATGAACCGGGCCTGAGTACGACTGTGGTGGTCAAACGCACTCAGGCATGGTTCAAACTGCCTAGTGTGAGTACACCCTAAGACAGGAAGTGAGAGGATGGCCAAAATAGTGTTGTAAGCAAAGTTGATTTGTTAAGCTTGTCCTTGGAATCCTGGTATCTATGTGTCAGAACACTGAGAGTCGAGAGTACAGAGGCTTCCATTATATCCTTTCTCAGATCTTAGTGCTTTGACAGCTGATAATTACCAAATCACATGTGCTGAAAAACATGATTAGAGAAAACTCATGTGTAATTACTGACAAGACACAAGCACAAAAAAAGAATGTACTGCCAAATATCTAAACCTCTAAAAAAGATGAGTAATATTTGTAATATTTTATATTATCACAAGAAACAAGTAACAAATTTTAAAAATCTGATTCTAATTAGTTTTGAGGAACAACAGTCTGAAGATTGTGGAGTATTTGTAAGCAGCTACGGAATGTACATTTAATATAGTTATAAAAGTTTTAAAAAAGAAAATAATATTTTGTGGGAGGCTGAACTGTTGCTGATGGCAAAAAGGTTTTGCCTTTCATGGAAATTAGGTGCTTTTCCAACCTAGGCTCACACGTGCCTCTTCATACATTACTGCAAAACTGGAAAAAAAACGTAGCTATACATACGAATTACTGCAGTTTCCAGTTGAAATGAACACTAGAGGAAGTAAAACTCCCACAACTTGTATTCCTGTTCACACAAAAGTATGATTTACGACAAAATCTTTGATTAATAAAGGCTAATTTTCACACAATTAGTTGCAGAATGTTATCTTAAGACTTTTTGCCCAATTTTGCCCAATATATATATATATATATATATATTATATATATGATTATGTGTGTGATTTCGCTTCATCATTTACTATCAACCAATAGACATGCAGTAATAGTAGTCTACCTGTAAACGAAGATGTATGTCATATGCATCAGGAGCTCATAGATTTCAGGGCTAAAATATTTTTCTCATTTAATCTAGCATTATGCATCAAAACTGGGAAACATTGCGTTAGGATGAAAGAAGGTGTGCATTTGTGTAGATATTATATTTGTTTTACAATGTAAACAGGCTTAGAATGACTTTTCACATTTGCCCAAGGTTTCCGATCTGTCATCTTTGAAGGTCACACAAACCAGTCTCTCGTGTCCTCCATTGTAGCCTATCTGTGGTGTCTCAGTGAACATGTACTAGGTCACTCTCAGTGCCTGCCAGCCACTAACAACCTTTAGCCAGAGATAGTGAACAATCTGACTCTCAGATGTTTGCCTGAAGGTTTGTGTGCGTCTGTGAACATGCATCTTTACATCTTTATCTTGCTTACCTTCTTGATCTGCTCTCCTGGCCCTATATATTTACTCTGTTTCTCTCTCTGAACTCCTGTGTTCTTGACCCTTGTTTCTCTCTCTTTCTCCTCCAAAGTGAAATAAATTAAACAACACATTTATATTTCAGCTATAAGGGGTTGAAAACATATGTTGTGGAAACATTAATCATTTTATTAATCTTTATCTTTCAGCATTTTAAATACTGGTCTTTAAAAGTAATTACATAACTGCAAGAACATCTCATAATTCACTATCCAAATGGATAGTTGGTAAAAATATGGTTTAAGTCAAAAGACATCATTTACAAATGTGAATGTGTATGGTTATATTGCAAGCATACAGACCAGCTTTAAGCATTAACACCCCAGTTAGTTGATGATTAATTGAACATATAGTACATGAACTGTTATTATTATATAACTATTATTTAGGGATCAAATTTTTCAATGTAAACAGTCAACTCCCGAAGTCCTCGGAATTCCCTGTGTATGTGGTGTGTGGCTGTCTCCCAGCTCAAACGTGTCTCCATTGTCTTCTGGTGTTCCCAACACTCCAACCATCCTGCAAAGACAGAAAAAAAAATTTAATTACTCGGCTCCGACGAACGGAAATCATCTCTCAGACACTCACCTTTGAAACTCCATCTTCTTTGTACATTATCATCTGTGCAAATAAACCTCATTCTGTTATCACTTATCTCCTGTGTAGCGTCCGCTTCTGTAACACATAACCCAACCCCTGCCCCTAAACCTAACATCTGTCAATAAAACACAAGCTATAGCAGGCAGATACAACTACCGTCATAATTTATTTAAAAAGTATTTAAATACTTTTATATGAGATAAATAGATGTGATGATAGTCTCCATCCGCCATATACATCCTGTGTGCTGCTGCATTTTGTGCACAAATTCAAAGAATGCCGCCAAAAGAAGCCTTACGTCAACTTTGGTTGTGAAATACCATTGGTTCTTGCCTGTCTTGTGATCAATTATGGGCCATTAAAATAAACCGCAACCTCATTTCTCTTTTACTTGCTGCCTTAAATATATGGGCCTCTCTTGTTTTTCCCTGCTTTCCATGAATTTATGCATTATTTGGTCATGATCTATCAGAAAACCACTGCATTTTATTGTATGCCTTGCCTACAATTATTGCCTTAGATATCTTATTTACTAATTTACTTATTTTCGTTGTTGAATAGTGTTTTCGAAATCATGACAAGAAACTATCTATCTTTTTATACTTTTCCTCATATTTCCCTTTTTCACAACCTCTTCTCATCTCTGTATATGTAAAATATGTTTTCTCTCGTACACATTTCTTTCTCATCAGATGGATGCAAGCAGAGAACAGGGGAAGCCCTCTCACCTCACTCTGCATTCTGCTAAATTAGCATATTCATGAGACCCCACATGCATTATACATGAGATCCTGGGGGGAAAGAGAGGAATGACACACAAACAGACACACACACACACACACACACACATAGAATAAAGAGAATGACAAAGCTATAGGTATACAATCAGTAAAAGCAAGCATTAAAAACAATTACTGGTCAACATATATTATTATTATAAGAAAAATTGGTTTTGTATGTATTCCAGTCCATGAAAGATGGTTATTTTACAGCTGATTATTAGTCTTTAGTGTGTAGAAGCTGGTTTATCATTAAGTCATACTAAATTGTCTATGCAATAACACATGATGTTAGGATGGAGTTCCTCACTGCCCCTCTAGAGGGCACCCCATCTATATCTTGACCTTTACTTCAGACTTCATTTCCCATCGTACATCACTCACTCACACTTGTCTGTAATTTGCACTCACTCCCCAGCACCTGATCCTCATCAACACACCCCTTCCCTCCTTTATAAAAGCCAGGTTCATTCACAACTCACTGTGAAGTCTTGAATTCCCTTTTTGTTTCATTTCTGAGCGTGTTTGTTTTTCCGTGAGTGATTCTGGACTGTTTACCCGTTATTGATTATCTGCTGCCTACCCTGATTTCTGCCCGTTTACTCAATTTTGATTCAGCCTGTCTACATTGTTCTGTCTGCTAGTGATCACCTCTGCCTGTCTGACTATGAATTCCAATAAAAGCTTGCAAATGGATCCGCACGTCTCAGCTCCCTTTATTACAGAAGAACTTGCCGCTACAGGATCCAGCAGCTTCGACTTGGTCATCATAGTACGGCAACAGCACAGATTATGTGCCTTCGTCAGGGACACTGGGCCATTGAGGGGTATGTGGATTTTGTGGAGTTTGCACATGTGACTGACATGAGTGAGTTATGTTTAATGATATTTTTTTCATGGAGAATTATCTGAAGTACATGCCCATTCATGAACCTCACTGGAAACTAGAGCCTTGCATCAATCTGGCACTCCAGTTAAGCGGCTCCCTCTTCACTGTGGGCATAATGGAAGAGTCGAATTATGTCACCACTGATAAGTCTAAGTTTAGTACCAGTTTCCTTGACTCATCCCATTCAACTCAAGTTACTAGAGTTGTGCACAGTTCCGATCAGTTTCAGAGTCAGAGCTTTAAGCTTGCCGCCATGCCTCGGCCAGAGTCAGTGCTCAAGATGGCCTTTATTATAAAATAATTATCAATGAAAAGAAATTTAATTATTCAGAGCATCATTTTAACAATGACTCTCACAAAAGTGTATAAACCTGTATAAATACCAGTCTGTGTGTACCTACCTGGTTCTTTGTTTCTGTAATTCGTGTCTTTGTTCCTAGTTTGTTTTGCCATTTGAATTACATGTTGCCAATCTTTGCTTGCCCTTGGATATTCTCTTTCCCTTGCCCTATGGACTGATATCACGGTATTTTGACCATTGCTCTGTTAAACGTTTCTCCTGTCTATGCCGCCACTGAGTTTGTTTTGCCCACGCTCGATTGTGCATGTCCTGACCCTGAGCCTTTAATAAACCTTTTGCACTTGAACTTGCACGCTTCACGTCCTCGTTCATAACAGAATGAACCATCACCAAGAGTTCAGCAGTGGGTTTAATCGGGGCTTGCACCGAGACTGTTCAGCACCTCATAAGCAGGATTTTATGCAGACTTCTCCGACTCGCTTGTGTTCATTGTTCCAGTGCGGACGAGTCATTGAGGATTATGTCGAAGAGTTAATTTCTATTAGCCACCTGGTAAATGCAGAGGAGGATTTTTTATGTGTGGATTGGATTTCGAAGTGCTCAACCGTGTGCACTATGAGGATCCGAACTGGTTACTCGAACAGCTAATAGACAATGTTCTTTACATCTGCGGTTCATCCTTCACCGTCGCAGCCAATCGAGCCACTAAAGGTCCTCGCGGTTCCTAGCCCGCACATAACTGGTCTCAACCCCGTAGCACGGTATGAGGAGCCGTGTCCAGTCATGTTGGTTTGTGACTTGGGTTATGAGTGGCCGGATCCACCAGACCGGTTGGCAAACCAGATTGGTTAATGTCAGAAGCGACAGAGCATTTGGTGAAACACAGTCTCCCCGAGCTCCATGTTGACTTTGAGGTCCCAGGGCTAGAACCTCCGGAGTCTGTGAGTGGCTTGGAGTCTCCATTGGGTCCACTTATGGATGCACCCTCTTTGGAGAAGTCGGCATCAGCTGTACATTCTCCAGAGCCCCCATTCATGGCTGCTCAATCCGTGGAGGTAGCTCAGTCACGGTCCGGGGGGTTCAGGGGGAAGCTAACACAGTCGGTTGGGTTCCAAAGAGCACTTCTACCATCGGTCCAACTGCGGAGGGTGCATTCATTCCCTGTCTGGTCTCGAAGGGCGTATTCACTTCCTGTTTGGTCTCGAAGGGCGTATTCACTTTCTGTCAGGTCTTGAAGGACGTATTCATTCCCTGTCTGGTCTCGAAGGGTGTATTCACCTTCTAGTCGATCTAGAAGAGCACTGTCACTGACTGCTGCTTGCAGGAGGGCGCGTTCACAGTCAGTAGGGCTTTCAAGGGCGCAATGTCAGCCTGGTGGCCCCAAGAGGGCTCTGTCACTGTCTGGCCAAACCAGTGGGTCTCTGCCGCCTGCTCTGCCCCGGTGGACTTCTCTGCCACCTACTCCTCCCCAGTGGACTTCTCCGCTGCCTGCTCCGCCCAGGAGGATGTCTCTGTAACTTGCTCCGCCCAGGTGGGCTTCTCCGCCACCTGCTCCTCCCAGGAGGATGTCTCCGCCGTCTGCTCCACCCAAGTGGTCTTCTCCACCGACAGCTCTGCCCTGAGCTCCAGTTTCTTTTGCATTTATGCACACATGCGCTCTTCAAAAATGGTGCATAGAGGACATGCAAAAATACATGGATTAAAATGCATTTATATTTACATAGAATGGTAGATAAGCTTGTACTGCATGTTAGCTTGCTTATTTTGCCCAAGAGAATAATAACAAGAAATTCTGATTATGTTGTGAAGCACAACGTTTTAAAAAAATCTGGAAAAGCACCTGCAGGGAGCTCCATGATCATACGTGCCGAATTGCAGGATGCTGCGTGAAAACAGACTCATTTTTAATGGCCAGATCTGTATCTCTGAAGGACCCATGGCTTCCCACTAACAGGTCAGAACTCTATTGACTTCGGCGGGCTTATGGAGCACCAGGTCAGAGCAGTAGGTGCCTGCACACCATGCCTCATGTTTGCAGTGGAGCCCAAGCAGGCTCTGGTAATTGAACAAGAAGGTACCAATATCGGGTTATTCCCTTTGTCGTATCATTCTCACCCCTCATTTTTCCCAAGTATGTGGATGCTGCCATTGCTCCTCTCACAGCATCCACATACTGGATTACAGCAGGTTATTAGCAGTAGGTGATTTGGTATCAAGATGTCGTTTTTGCCCATATGAAAGATGGTGTTGAGGCTGATTGCCAAAAAAGTGTGCTTTCTCCAGCACACTCATTTTGCCATGGTGTGGGATCCAGCTATAATGCAGGCACATCTTTCTCCTGCTTGCATCAAATGGATGATGCCACACCAACCTGTCTAAAAAAATTTGTGCTGACTAGCTGTCTTCCATATTTTCATAGAACTTCAACAGATGATTAGAGCTGTGTGAAGTCCCTGCCTGTTTCAAACACTTTACTATCATCCCCATCCCAAAGAAACCCAAGATAACAGGACTTAACTAGAAAACAAGACATCAATTTCTTACAATGTTTTACATCAGTGCCTGATGACAAATCTGATTGCACTGTATTCGGAATAAGCTGGGCTACAGTAATATGTGAGCAGCATGAACGTACACTTCTGTCACTACCACTATCATCAAAGATAACTGACAATAGACATTGGATTGGCAATGGTATGATCCTGTTCTGGAGTGCATTTCCTGAACAACGATGTAACCTGCTGATTAACCACCATAGTACAATGCATTGTTTTTTAAACAAACTAGCTACACATGACTGTTTCCCAAACACGGTCACATCTCCGTTGTTTGAAACACATTAGTTCAGCAACATAGGGTCATTGTTAATGATGTCATACACATGTGGTGGAGGAATAACTTATGCTATTTAACTGATTAGAGGTCTCCAAGATGCTGCTGTATTGAACATGACACATATTGACTAATTTATTATTTTTGTTCACCGTTCACCCTCATTTTGCTTTATTTGATCTTTGAATCATAACGGGTTCCCTCTTAAGTCATACTCTGAGGTTCCCTGATGTCCAAAAATACATAAGTAAAACGCATTTTATATTTAGATAGAATGAAAGATAAAGATAATGTAAAGTAATGCATGTTAGTTTGCTTCTTGTGCCAAAAAGCATATTTATTAAAGCCCACTAACAAGAAGCTATGCTTCTTACCATAGGTCAAAAGCTGTAGTTCTAAGCACGTATGTTTGTGGCGTTGATTGTGAATGTTCATTTGAACTATTCTTTCGGGGAAAAAATTAATCTTTGAACTATGATGGTAACAATGGAACTTGCGACCATAGTACGCTAACCATGTTTTTGAGATTTTATTAATCATATCCATTAAGGATTTGAAATATGGAAGGACAGACATTTAGTGTCAACATTGGGGATTCATGATTATGCCCCTCTGTTGTATGATGATCAATTTTTAGCGGTATCTATAGCTATATTGACATGCCATTTCATTAATTCGCCCAAACTTTAAATTTACTCAGCCATGACTTTCTGAACACAAATGAAGACACTTAAAGAGAGAGAGACAAAAGAAATTTCTATCCTCCAACTGAATGTCTATTCACCCAAAACTTCAGACATTTAATCATATAAAGCAATAAGAGTCTTCAGAAGACTTGAGCTGCTTTTCCATTGTTGGGACAAACCATTCTCATTGTTTAGCCATTTAATTCTGTCCCAGGTGTCATGTTCAGCTGGAGATGCCAGTCTGCCGATGGCACTCCAGCTCCAGCAAACTGTTTTATGTCTGTTTTCACCCATTGGACTAATTATCAATTACCTTCATTTCACCGCCTCTCTTTATTGTTGTCAAGGTGATTCATTGTTTCTCCGCCTTATGTCACTAGTATAAATACCCCAGATATCCTTTTGTTAGTCACTCGTCAATGTTTGAATGTACCGTGCGTTTTCCCCGTTGTCATGCCACCCGTGTTTTCCTGTGTTCCTTCCGTGTTTCTCTGCCTTCCTGGATGTGGACCTTCGCCTGCACTTGGACCATCGCTTTTGCCTCGCCCCTATGGACTCTGTTTGACTCATCGCCTGACCATTTGCCACGAACTCTGTTTACTCTCTTGCTGTTGCCTCTGATATGCCCGTCTGCCATTATCGACCTTGCTGCATGTTTTACTCTGTGTGTCCTTTAATAAACATTGTTGCTCATTTTAATAAGTTTTTTTTTAAATTTAGTATTACCTTTTCTCAAATTGCATGCATGTCCAGAGAATCTGTTGTTTAGGCAAAAGACAAGCGACCAATTCTAAGCAGTGACATCACTCCAGGCGTTCTACAGCACAGTTCAGTGTGTTTAAGAATTCCAGATCAAGACTGGTTTTTAATCAGACATGCCTAACCAAGTTCAAGTAGAAATATAGCTAAAACTGCTCCCTATTGTAACGTTCCCAGCCAGTTTTACCGTCAAGCTCCGCTAGAGGTCACTCATATCATGTCTACTCACACTGGTCTTTGATTCATGTACCGGACTCCATCTCCCAGAATGCACCATCCAAGGTGTTCCCCCTTGCGTGGAGGGGTGTAGTTGGGTAGGTTTAGAGATATGTAAAGTGGGTGGAGTTGTCACACCTCTGTAATACCAGTGTATATACATGGTAACTCCTCAGGAACTGCCCACTTAATATAAAGTGTAACATTCTGGACACCAACCACAATTTATATGTAAAGCCTAATTTACTCCCCACTGCTGTGTAACATCAGAGTAATTACATGCCAAATACATAGCAACTGTCTATTTAGTATAAAGTGTTACACTTTATTTAGTCCTGTTACAAATTTGTACTTTCATTACCAAAAAGTGGTGTTACACATTTGTAATTACACATAATATTCTGAGGGTTGTTACATGTGTGAAGTTAAAGAAATATTACAGCTGTAGATATTATGTATCGGTGTGTACTTACACTGTAGTTACATACTACATACACCTCTAGTTACTTTGGAAGTACACAGGAATTAAGGACACTTAATATAAAGTGGGACCCAATTTTTCTTAACAAACATTTTATACATATAATTTAATCTGTATACATGTTTTTTTTTACTTGTTGTGACTTGTTGTAGTGGCATGTTAACTAGTACTGCATGACACTCCTCCTTACCCCTATATAATATAGACATGCTGATTTTTTTACCCCCTGAATTTTGCCGAGCTGTTACCTGTGCTGAAATATGGGTTTCGCAACACAGTAAGACGTAGGAACTGTCTTCAAGTTTATTGTTGTTCAGCCACTGACTTGTTCGTAGATTGCTGTGCACTAGAGGATAGAAAGAGGTGTACTGTATGTGTCATTGTTTAGGTCTATGCTGGTTATTGTATATTGTATGGTTTACACAGAGTATACTGGTACTAGGACCAGTCAGCCACCTTTGTTCCCAAATATGAAATTTCTGCTTCTTACTTTAGCTGTCTTTCTCTTCTGTTTTAGATCCCCTCTCCTGGGTATTTTAAGGCACACTCTTTCTTAAATCACCATGCTTTATCTGGTGTATCTGTAAAGAGTAACAAGTGTCTTTTGCCATCTTAAACCAGTGCAGCAATACAGAAATTAAATTTTAGCATGCAGTATTTTATACTTCTAACTCTGTTCTGCTCTGCCTTAGCAGAATGCTCTCTTCATGCTTCCTCTGAGTATAAAAAGAACCTTGCAAGCTCCTCTGTAGCTTCAATCATCCTCCAGAGAGAGAGAAAAGAGGGTGGTGAAGAAACTTCAAACACAGAGGCATAAGAGACGAGGCGAAAGAAAACAAGCAGAATGATTAAACTCGGAGGCTGATATGTGTCATTACTGCTTGCTTTCAACATCCCAATTTCATCAGAGAAAAAAGACTGCTTAATATGGGCCTTAGTTCACCCCAAAATGGAAAAAACTGTCATGATTTATTGCAGATCTTTTTCTATGAAAAACAAAAAATTGATATTTAGAATTATCTTATTTTTTGTTAAATATTTAATCTGTGGAGAAATAATTGCCCTAATAAAAAAAAATTATATTATATTAATGAAAATAATATTTTCTTTCACCGTGTGTTCCATACTGTAACATCCGTGGTTCTATGTTTCATGTTCTGTCATGTTTTGTTTGTGATCCCCATGTGCTCTGTGTGTCCACGTG
>JAUMHI010000058.1:1052055-1064248 GCA_032359435.1 Enteromius unitaeniatus | reverse complement strand
GAGATAGAGAGAGAGAGAGAGAGAGAGAGAGAGAGAGAGAGAGAGAGAGAGAGAGTTAAAGTTATGCCGTTATATATATATATAAACAAAAACTTTAATTTAGGTAGCATTTGATAAAATAAACCTTACTGCAAGAGCCTTTTTATACTGTACTTCTTCTTCTTCATAATTAATAGTACAGAAGCACAGAAACTAAACCTTTGTGAGCATGAAGTGAATAGAAGGAAATTGAATAAATTCAGTCCGTGATCATGTGCTACTTTCGTTTTGACTCAAACAGTTTTACACCAATTGATACTTTCTCTGGTGCTTTTATTTTGGAATTAAACATTTGTAGGAAGGACCAATCTAGGGCCATCTTAACACAGTAAATGCATCCAGTACCACAAGCTCGATAAAGAAAGAGTTGTCCAGGCAGTGTGTGAGGAGATGTCCTGTAGCAGGAAAAGCACTGACGCGCCCAGTTTCTGGACAAGGGTCACTCATTAAAACCAGGCGTGTTTTGTAAACCAGAGGTAGCCAGACCAGCAACAATTAAATGCAAAATAATTCACACCACAGAACATCCTAATATTTTCCATCACAGACCCCGCTGTGAGATAAACACTCACCCTGTGTGAACTTCACTTTAAACAGGCTCATGGACACACTATGTTAGAATCAGAGGAAGATTGCTTAACACCAGACTTCATCATAAAACGTGCTTGTGCAGGGAATGAAATGATATCATTAACGTTAAGAGAAAAGCGGTAAGTCCTTACCCCGCCCGCAGCCGGTGCACCGTATCCCTGGAAATTCATCGTAAAAGAGCGATGTCTTCTTGGAGATTGCCCCAAAACCGGATAAACCGATGCTTAAGTGTTACAGTCTCCACCCTCTTCCGTGAAGGGAGGGGAAAACTAACCAAAGCTGTTGTTTTTTCCCTGGACAGGGGTTACACGGAAGTAGATAGACGGAGCAAATCTTTACACATCCGTGAAATGCATGGATTTTAAAGCCTAGAAACGAATGAAACTATTGCTTTTGTAAAATATTTGACTGCTCAGAGAACGCCTGCTAGACAATACAGACATCAACAAATCTCAGCAACATTTTTATTTAACGATACATTATATATAATTACATGCAAGGCCAAACCTTAACCTGTAGGCTAACATTGCTCGGTACTGTAACGAAATTACTACAAATACTTTATATTTAGATGCTTATATTATCTTTATTAAACAGGTTGTGCATTGAGATATTAATAACAAAGCGTTTTAAAAGGTTTTAGATGAGGGAACACTATTCACTATGGATTAGTTGGTTATTAGTAAGCATATATATCACATTGGCTGCTCATTGGTCAATATAAAGCATATTATTCCCTTATTATAAGCCCTACATAAACATAACTACTAAAGCTGATCAACCTGCTAGTAAAATATCTGAAGTGCATACTTATTACACTTTATTTACATCATTTTAATCCAGAAAATATTTATTTTTTTGTTGTGCTTGTAGATTTACATCAGCTAGCAGCTATAGAGTTAATTTAATCATTTCATATCAGTGATGCGGTGAATATCACAATATATGCAGTAAAAGGTCGTAATCCTGTAGTAGACAAAACGGAAAGGAATAAACAGCGGCCTCAGGAGGCGGAGGTGTCCAGGCGAGCGCGTTGCATTGTGGTACATGCTTCTCTGTAGTGTTCTTTGATAGTGTACTTCACTTCAGCGGAGCAGCATCCGGGGATTCTCCGCCGTTCTAACAGTGGACGTGATGCGCACTACACAGCGCAGGAACAGATAGGGTGTAGGGCGGCGGGGTGCGGTTGAGACACACTCCGTAAACGCAGTGTCTGCGCGACAGGACGTGTTTTTACCGGGGAGAGGACATCATGGACAGAAGCGCTGTGGCTAAAGTCGGCGCGATGGCGAGCGCCACTGTGTGTGCGCTGTTCGGCGGAGTCGTGCTCGCACAGTACATTTTCACCAAGAAACAGAGAGCAGGGAAGAAAACCAAGATAATCGAGATGGTGAGCGGAAATGTATTTCCATATCTGCAGTGGTTTCACCGCGAGCGCGCAGCGCATGAGTGACAGCTGAACTCTACTTCAACAACGCTGTGACGTCACTGTCGACGTCTACGGGATGTTACGTTAGAGGTCACCCAGCTCTCTTTAGCACCTTTATTATTTCGGAATAAATCAAATATCATGTTCAGAGATGGATTGTATAGGCTCACTTTCAACCGAACACGTGTTTTTTTTAATACTTATATAAAGACATTATTATTAGGCTACTGTGTGTTATCGATAATATTAGATAGCACTTTATTAATTACAGGCGTGCTGCCATACTTTTAAAAATGTACAGGATGCTTTATTGTGGTAGCCACACAGCAGCTACGTTATTGCGTAAGCAGTTACGTAATTATTTTGTGACTGTTTCGGTGTATTCATTTATAAAGGAGCTGGTTGTCATGGTAACTTTTGGTGCAACGCGCTCTCCCGCGAAAAATAATTATAAATAAGTATAAGTACTCTGTGAGTATGTGTAAGTGCTCATACTGTAAATAAAGTACTAATCTGTCTTCGCCCAGGGCTTGTTTTTCACCTGCTTGGCCACATTAATCAAAATTGCATTATTTAGCCCCTCCCTGAAGAACAAGTCAATGTTTTGCCAATAATATAGTTTTGGGAGGAACGCTGGATGAATGAATCACGGCTGGCATCTCATCATCTGATCCATTCCTCATCAAATCCTTCCTACCTACTATAAATAACCCGCTTCCCCTTCCCTCATGTGTAAGGTGGGATTCAGCCTCACCCCCTGGATCTTGTTCTGCAGTGAGGACCATCTCCTAATTTGCCCCGTGTCAGCATCGCCCTGGTTTCCTCAGTAAAAATAGTCCAGTTTTCCATTGGTTTTGAGATGATTGCAGAAAGGACTATTTAAGGAATAATGTAGAGGCAGGCGCAGAAATAAGCCCCGACAGTGTGATCAGGATCTTGTATCACGCTGAAAGAGCTTATTTCTGCAATAACTACCGGCTGCCTCTGCATTATCCCGCTTATTATACGGCTACTTGCCACATAAGAAAAAAAAATGGACCTGAATTTGAAATATTTTATTGGCATATTTGTTTTAGATGAACATTTTCATCCTTCCGCGAAACGATATAGTACCACGTGACTAACATTCAAACCTTAGTAAGACAGTTTATAACATCTACATATGAATATATAACAACGGATGCATTTTAGTTATCTTCAAGTGTTAAATTGTTGTCCAGTGTTTGTCACAAAACGCTAATCTTTGTTGGCGCGGAGGGATTTTAAACATACAAGTAGTATGTGTTATTACTTTGGAGCGGTTATTATTTGAAAAGAAGGAACCTGCAAATGTCTGAACTGACCAATCAGAATCAAGCATTCCAGAGAGCGTGTAATAAATATAGGTATATAAATATACTTTCTCAAGACACATACAAGATAAAAGAGAAACATCAAGGAATTATGAATTTCTGTTTTTTAAGACTCAGTGCTGTTACCATATATATCTATATAGAGATACCTCATTCAGCCTCTCCATGAAGGTCGACACGTCCACCTTGGAAAGGTCAACATTGCTCAGAGTACTATAGGTATTTATGACTCTTACAAGCTCTTATGGACTCTTATGGTCAACACTGCTTATTACACTAACAAATCAATGCATTTTAATTTAAGATGGAGCAGCATGGTTTAGCCTGCTTGTAAGAGTCATAAATAGCTACGCTACTCTGATGATCAGTTCTAAAGACTTTCAGGCTCTGTATATTAAATCCATGCCTTAGTAAAGCATATACCTGTCATAAATCTTTATTAAACAACAAAAAACAAAGAGAAAATCACTCGCTGTTCTTTGACTCAATCACTTTTTGTCTGAAGTGCCAATTGATTGTTTCAGTTAACGTATTTCAAGTTTGATCTTTGATAGGGTGGGGGCACAATTACAATGAAACAATCAATGCGTGATGATGAAAGACATTCCCCATCGGTTGTGTCAGAAACACTTTGGCAGGTAACAGCATGATTCTCAAACCCTGCTGTTAAGGTTTGAGAGGTAGAGCATATTTAGTGCTCTCAAATGCGTCAAGCATATCCGCTCCGAAGATTTATCAGGGTTTTAAGTTCTGTTTCTGACATTGTGAAATAGCTCGATGTAGAGTAGAGCTGTGAAACCCTGACCTCATTGAGCTACACGATCCACACATACCAAACACTCAGACTCCGGGAGATAACCTTAGTCCTTCAGTCAGCATTAATGACTAGCAGTGTACACTACCAGTCAAACCTTTTTAAATTGATGTTCGAGGTTTCTTATGTTCACGAAGGCTGCATTTATTTGATCAAAAGAAAGGAAAAGATTTATTCAAATTGAATTTATTCCTGTGATCAAAACTGAATTGCTCCAGTGTTCAGTATCACTTTCTAATATGCTGATTTATTATCAGTGCTGGAAACTGTTGTGCTGCTTAATGAATAAAACGTTAAAGGAAAGAGCGATTATTTTAATTCGAAATCCTTTCTAGCGATATACACTGCTATTCAAAAGATTGGGGTCGAGTCATTTTATTTGATGGAAATTCAAACTTTTACTCAGCTAGGATGTGTTAAATTGAGAGGAAGTGATGGCAAAGATTTATATTGTTAGAAAAGATTTAATACTTTCTTTTTTATCAAAGAATCCTGAAAAAAAGTTTAGCTTGTTTTTACAAAAACACAACTTTGATCATTCTAATAATAAAACGGCATATTAGAATGATTTCTGAAGGATTAGACTGAAAGAAAAATGATATGTTAAAGTATAATAAAATAGAAAGCCATCATTTTAAATGTATTTTTGATCAAATAAATGCAGCCTTGATGAACATAAGAAACACCTTTAAAACAAATCGTACTATTCCCAAGCTTTTGACTGGGGGTGTATATTCAGTAACATTAAAAAAGTCTGTCATTACCACATTTTGTGTGGCTGTGTTGTTTGTTTGTGTTTGTGTGTACTTAAAATGGCTGTTTGTGTCATGTGATCCCCTGTGGGGGTTTAGATTATGGGGTGTTATCAATTTTGTGGCAACGCCCCCCGTGTGTGCCAGGACTATATAAGTGTGTGTCAGACAAGAAACATTTTCTTCTGTGTTTGACACAACGCCTGGAAGAGGAAAAGGTACGCTTGCATGCTATTTATACACATGTTTATACTTGGGTGTTTATGGGGTCAGCATTATATGATAGATTCACTGATTTGACACGTGGACGTTCTTGCGTGCTTGTCGTTTGGATCAGAATAAACAGAGCTGCAAAATAGCAATGTTTTACTCAAAAGAACCTCATGCAAGCGTTTGTTTTAGTACTTCTCTTTAGCATTTCTCTGAAAGAGTTCGGCAAGCTTAGAATTAGTTTATAAAACTGCAGCCTTGTAAATATGAGGGGTCTGATTACCATCTGGAAGGCATGAGAAGGGGGTTGGGGTAGATGACAAGAACATCCAGTGTACTCTGGGTATGTTGTCCACTGTATTTTTGGAGGAACTCAACCTTCACACAGTGACAAATGACATGTCAACACTGACAGTGTAACTAACTACAGTTACAGACCTGTGTTAAACCTGTTCAGAAACTAGTCTGTGAGAAATAATTGCATTGCAGTTAAAGCATGAACACATAATACAGGAAAAGGTTTCCCAAACAGAATGCATTACTGAACATTTTAAGGAATTATGAATCCGAAATCGCTAATAATTAGATTGTTAGAGTATTAGAGTTGTAAAGTTTTACCTGTGATATATCACAGTCATTTCCAGTGGATTTCCTCCACAAGACTCAAGCTAAGATCTTTTTCTCCTTTAGACTTCAGCGTCTGCGCTCTTCTAGCTCCTCCCTCTCTTCAGTGACATCAGCTCAGCATTGAGGAGAGGGGAGGGAATAATTAAGCAGGTCACCGAACCCCTCAATCTCATTGGTTCTTTCTGTGTTGGTGTTTCTGCAGATGCCAGAATTCGAGAAGAGCACAGTTCACATCAGAGACCCTGAGAGGGTGGAGCAGATTATTTGCAGTCTCATTAAAGGTGGAGCGTCGAAACTGCAGGTACAAACACAGTCACCTCCCTGTATTTTATCAGGCCATCTGTCTATCAAACAGCTGTCACATTACTAGTGTTGTGCACTGGATGAAAGCTCACTTGTAGTGCACAAGCAATAGTGATTTTAAATAAAGCAGGCATTACTGTTGCTTTCTAATGCTCACGCACAGGTCTAGTGACCCACGGTGTCCACCTTCGATCTGCTGACTCTCCTTCTGTTTTTCAGATCATCACAGATTTTGATATGACGTTAAGCAAGTTTGCCGTCAATGGAAAACGTTGCCCAACATGTCATAGTGAGTAAAAATAGCTCCTTTTTATTTCGCAACAAAGAGCACAACAATTTAGTCAATGAACAAAATATTCTAAGAGGGGTGCAATAAGTTAAACAAAAGATTCATTAAAGGTTTCAATGGTTTTTTTTTATATAAATGTTATAATTTCTAGATGTAAAATGTCACAATAGACTACATTTTGATAATACTGAATGACTGATACATAAAAACACACGCACACTAAAATATATCTTTGAGATCCAGCACTTTGTGAGTAAAACAGTAGTCCCTTTTTAGCATTTTATCTCTCAAAAAGGAACGCCTCTATTTACATTTGTCAATATTTTTCTTGATAGAGGGTTTTTTTTCCTTTAAAAATGTTGCAATTTATGTATCATTGGCATGATGCCTGTTTAGAACAAACCTGTTCTGTCTGGATTGAAATTTCAATTAATTTTTTTTTTAGATATCATTGACAACTGCAAGCTGGTGACAGAAGAATGCAGGAAGAAGGTATATCATTTTTATTCATCAATAAAACGTCTGTGTGTATAAAGTTTGTGTAAAGTTGTAGGAAGTGGATTTACACACTAAAAATGTTATTTTTCCAGCTGCTTCAACTAAAGGAGACGTATTATCCAATAGAGATTGACCCACATCTGACCATGGAGGAGAAATATCCATTTATGGTGGAGTGGTGAGTGACCACACATGCTAATAAACACACGTATGGAAAGCAATCTTTCCCAATGCTTTATTGAATCAATTTGTTCTTTTTTTTTTCCTCAGGTATTTTAAGTCTCACACGTTATTGGTAGAACAGAGACTGCAGAAGGACAAACTTTCTGAAGTGGTGAGAGATTCGGATGTCTGTCTCAGGTACAGTCACATCAAGAGCTTTTCACAATTTCACTCTGAACACCAAATGAACATGCATTCGAAATTCGTATCATTTTACTACACCAAAAACACAAACCGTTTGTCAAAGATGTTGCCAGATGTGATCTTTAGCATGTGTTTGGTGTGACAGGGAAGGGTACGAGCAGTTCTTTGACCGGCTGCACCAGCACAACGTTCCCATGTTCATTTTTTCCGCTGGTTTGGGAGATGTGCTGGAGGAAATTATCAGACAATCTGGCGTCTACCACACCAACGTCAAAGTCGTGTCCAACTTCATGGACTTTGATGATAACGTGAGTCCCAAGCTTTTATGAATATCACCTGTTTATCTTCCTCTAAAACGCTGCTTTAATTGAGCTCAGCGACGAGATCTGGTGATCAGGATCTTCTGCATTGTCTCGCAGGGCGTTCTGAAAGGCTTTAAAGGAGAGCTGATCCATGTTTACAACAAGCATGACGGTGCCCTGAGGAACACAGAGTACTTCAAACAACTGAAGGACAATGGAAACATTATTCTGCTAGGAGACTCTCTCGGTGATCTCACCATGGCAGATGGCGTGCCCAACGTAGAGAACATCCTCAAAATCGGCTTTCTTAATGATAAGGTACTGATTTCTTTTCTCATTGCTCAAAACAGAACCGTTGGTTTCACTGATAAGGTTCTGTTGTGTTTCACAGGTGGAGGAGCGGTTGGAGAAGTACATGGACTCTTACGATATCGTTCTGGTGAGGGATGAAACACTCGAAGTGCCTAATTCCATACTACAGAAGATCTTATAATAGACACCACAGAGCCACCGGCCCACAGCACAGACTCTTATTCCAGGGTATTCAGAGTCACCTGGATAATTCCAGCCCTGAGGCCAGCCTTCATCTGTTCACAAGCCATACATACTTCACACTTTGTCCTTTTTAAAGTTGCATCCTTCCACCATAATGAACTATTTTAATAATGACTCATACACCTGGGATCTTGGTGTAAATGAAAAATACATCATTTGCATATTGGTAAAATTATCGTTTGTAGTATTTTTTTTTTTTTATATGGCAATTTGTGTATTCAGTGTTTGCAATAAGAGTTGGGACTGTGAACAGTACAAAGCCCAGCTGACATGTCACACTCACCATCATTCTTAAATCGATGCGCACTTTTAAAGAACTGTCAGAGATCTCATGGAGCTTTGAGAGTGTGCAGGCTGCATGCACAGATCAGAAGAAAAGCAATACTGTAAATTGCTCCAAAAGCCATGATGTTTCATGTGTTGTTAGCTTTGTCCTGTGAGAATATTTTAGCATAAACGATGAACCTTTCGCTGTTAATATTTGCACAACCTCGCGATTACCTGTGAGGTAGGCAATAAAGTTTGTTTTTTTTCTCTGGAGTGTTTGATTCTATGAAGTTATGCGTGAGTGAATAAGAAAGAACTAATTAGCAGGAAGACTGAACACACGGTCTGTATAAAGTTTGAAATTGAACTGTAATGCTTTCAAGGTTTGAAATGCATCTGAATTTGAACACTGAACAAATATGTTAGGATTGCGGTAACGCAGTGCTAATTACATTAGTAAGTACTCATGATCAGTAATGCATTACTGTTAAATTCAGAAATGGTTACTTTTTGAAATATGTAATGCATGTTACTTTGTTTCATAATTTTTCATCACATCACCCCTTCATTGTGTGAAACATGAAATTTTATCTCCAAGGCCCTTTTTTTTTCTTTTCTGCAGTTCTTGTCTATAAATGCAGTGCTAGTTGTGACCTGCCTTTGAATATCAGACCATGAAAGCAAAATGACTGGCAATTATCAATGCTCTCTGCAGTTTCTGACAATTTTCCAAAAAGAAAACGATTTATATGTCAAATGAAATCATTTATTATTCTTTGTGGTCCACCTCCATCCACCAGTTCTTTACAATTGACTAAGTAGCTATAAGTGACACTTCATTTTTTTACTCAATTTGGAAATGTAATGCTAAGTTCATCCTCAGGTTGTAAATGGCATAAATGATGAATGGGTCGGTGGCGTCCTGTGTAATTTCTTCCATCATGCTGTGCATCTGGTTCTTCACTCTAGTCTGTTTTGAGCTTTTTTACACACTGAAGCCCTGAGAAACGACAGATACATTTAAGTCTGCTCTTTCGAATTCTTCTAATCCATCTTTCTGCTCTGCCAAAGCGAGTTCTGCAAAAAATGAAATGAGACAAGTTGACGTAAATGTGTGTATATCGTGACTCTAATTGCTGGCTTGTGGCATGAAAATTTAGTACTGTGTACCAAAACTGCACCCTGAAGGTCATCTTCGAAGTGTCCAGCGGCCATAAGCACAGACGCTTCTCTGCAAGTTTCTCGTTTCCCATGCATGTCAGTGGATATTTTGCTCAAGGTCTCTGACCTCTCTGTTTGACACCAAATGGATTAAGGGATTATTTTTGTTCTTACCTGACAAAAATAACACGTTGCTTGCATTGTTGCCCCCTAAAACTGGAAAGGTCACAGCCAAAACTGTTTACCATAACCAGGATGCGCTCATGAGAGTTGCTTTGAATTAGCTTGGATTTCCTTTTGGTTTGCTCGAATTTCTCGCCCATTACAACTTCTTTACATGTGTTAGATGATAAATAGGACACATGCCTTTCTCTAACAGTTATGTCACTAACAGTAATAGCTAGTACAGGCTGCTTGGACAAGTCCTTTCTTCCTTGGCTACTAAAATCTGATTGGACCAGAATTGGCTCGTTTTTTGAATATTTGAAGGTTCATGTGAGCAAAGGGTGTTCTGACTGAAGACATCATACGCAAAAACAGTCACAGTTTATTGTATCACTATCACATGTTTTCATTTGTGTAGCTTTTTTATTTTCTCCAACATTCAATGCGTACCCATAGGCCTACAGAATGTGGACAAAAAAACAGATTCAGAAGGAATTGTCAACAATCAGCTGCAGAGAAGTCCATGTCTTCATCCCAAGTAGTTTTGTGGTGGAATTGGGATATGAAGCGCCTCCTTAATGACAACAGAACAAATAACATGACATAAAAATATGTTGTTTAATGGTATTTAATTACTTATTTGCTGCTGTTGTTGTTATATAATTTAGATATTTTGTATGGGTGCATATTACGATTATTTAAGGTAGGGTCATTGGGCTGGGTTTGATACTCCCGGTAGAGGCACTCGCGCATAATCGCAAAAGACCGACGAAAAATAGGAAAGGAAGTGTATAAAAAGTTGAAATGCAACGCGGCTGTTGGCTTCAAAAAGGGTGACTGAAGTGAACGACAGCGTTTCATTGCCTAACCAGTCGATTTGTTCACTAATCAGAAAGACGGAGGCGCAAGGACACAGAGAGCAGGATGATTGTGAGGAGACTGCTTTTTCGTTGTGGCTAGTTGGGGTCACTTTGATAGCTGCCTGGTTTTACTAAACGGACTAAACATCAGTTTCGCTGAACGATTTCGAGTAAAATAATTGATTTGCGTTAACTAGCTAGTTAGTTAGTGCATGTGCATATTTGTCCTTTTGTCCGTGGAGCCCGTGGTTGACAACAACAACGTTAGCTTGTTCACCTTCCTCGGTGACACACTGTAATTCTGTTTAATTCTACAGCTTTTTGAGTCCCAGCCTAGTTATCTTGCTAGATTAGATTTACATGCGGGTCAGAAGAAGTGGGATTTCAGTCACCAAAACAATACAAGTTTAATATGGTTTTTCATACATTATACTCCATCTGTCTATCTGTTAATAATTAAAGTCTTGTTAGGCATACTGTATGTAGAACAATAATTGTAAGCTGACACTAAAAGCCTTTAAGGATCACAGTGCAACCTTAAAATACAAATTGGGCTTATTGTCATTTTAAATCTTTACATTATCTTGGCCACTATCCTTCAAACCAATAGATTTGACACTGATAGGTTTTTAAAAATGTAATAATAAATATAACGAATGTAGTAGTATGATAAATTATTCAGTCATATTATCTTAATAACTGCCATAGTCAAAATATGATGACTTATGATGCATAATGTTTTTAAATATTTTATTTACACAAAAGTTATTTGATACAGTTATAATTAATAAAGGCCACACACATGCATAAAATTTAATTATTTTGGTGATTATTTTCTTTTTATCTTAACCGTGATTAATCATTTGACAGCACTATATATATATATAATTGTGTGTAACATTTGTAAGTTGCATTTGGCCACCAAAATGGAACATATTTTTCCCCTAACTGACTCTTTTAGAATATTTCTTGTCTGTTCAGCACATCACAGTTAAACAGAGAGGACAAGAGCCTCGACCACGACGCTGCCATGCAGACGCTACTTTATTCACATGCCCTTTCTGCACAACTGATGTATGTAAGCCAAGACAGTACCATAAAATCATGACCCATATAGCTGGACATAAACTGAGAGCGGTTGAATATGCAGGTGAGTGTGTGAGCAACAGTTTCTTTGATAGTTGATGTATATAAACTAAAAATGAAAAAAATATTTTTGTGGAAGAGAGTGTGTGAACATGGTTTGCTTTTTATAAGGTTGTAATATTTAATGATGGAAATAAGTCAAGATGATTTATTTTTTCACATCGTTGGTTATGCTTGGTAAGTGTTGTGCTAATAATGTGCTCAAACCTCTGTTTTAGATTGTGTCATATACAGCTGTAACATTTGCTGTGAAAAAAAGGCAAGGCATTTTCACTGCTGCCAGTGTCCCAAGACTTTCATGAATAAAGGTGCCATAAAAAAGCATCTTTGCAGTGCTCTTCCAATAGCTACTTGTGCTCCTGAACCACAACCTGTAAGAAACCCACTACAAGAACCTGCTTCACAGCAACCAGAACCTCATCCACCTCCAGATCCTGCTTCACAGCAACCAGAACCTCATCCACCTC
>JAUMHI010000058.1:1040144-1051955 GCA_032359435.1 Enteromius unitaeniatus | reverse complement strand
ACCTCATCCACCTCCAGAACCTGCTTCACAGCAACCAGAACCTCATCCACCTCCAGATCCTGCTTCACAGCAACCAGCAGCATCTCAAAAACAAGACTTTGATCTGGAGCAGGACGAACCACATCCACAAGAATTAGCAGCTCCTTCAGCGATTGAGAATAAGCAAACCTCTGTTCAGGTTCCACGTAGGGTGAGTCTGAATGCTAATAATTTAAATACATTGAGCTGTTAAAAATGTTAATTGGTTAACGTTAGCTAGCTGTTTAGGGCACCTGACTATTTGTGGCGTTATCTGTAAACCAATGGTGACTTGCATTTAAAATATGAAAATCTTATCCAGTCTAACCTCTAGGCTGGAGTTCTTGGCACTTCATGATGTAACTTGAAATAATCAGTTAAATTGATCAGTCTAGTTAAAATGTTAAGCAATGTTAATAGACATTGAGGAAATATATTTTATACTAAAATGTACAGACTCTTGAGTGTAACTGACGTATTTCTTGTCTGTTCAGCACATCACAGTTAAACAGATGTAAGCCAAGGCGGTACCATCAAATCATGACCCATATAGCTGGACATAAACTGAGAGCGGTTGAATATGCAGGTGAGTGTGTGAGCATACAGGTGTTTTCGGTAATACTTTATAATAATGTGGTAATAGTTAACAAGTTCTAAACTAACAATGAACAAATACTTTTACAGTAATTCATTTCTGTATTAAAGTTTACAATTACACTGTTGACTCCTCCCTTACACTTTAACCCACCCTTAAACCTACCCATACCACCAAACCTGTCCCTAACCTTACCCATATCCCACCTTAATAGCAGCAGAAGTGTTTTGCAATATAATATGTCCACAATAAGTAAATTTGTACTTAATTTTTTGATGTAAGTACATAGTGGTTAAGCCCAGTCAATATAAAGGGTGACCGAAAGTTGTATACTATATATTTACACCGGTCACTCACATTAAAAGTTAAGTGACAATGAGCAGTAAAATTAAATTAAAGGTAAAGTAAACCCAAAAATGGTCTTCAGGCGAATCCAATCAGAGTTATAATAAAAATTGTTCAGACCCCTCCAAGCCTTTGAATGGATTTAAATGGGTGATAGTGTTACACTTCTGAAGACGTGAAATAATATCCGTAATAAAACTCTGGGGGTGAATAAAGTCCTCCTGTAGCAAATCTATGCATTTTTGTATGATAAATATCCATTTTTCAAACTTGATTAGCACTTTTCTCTCATGTCTGCTGTCTATGAAAACTGGAAGCAGTAATATTTTTGGTTACAGTCACGCAGGAAAATGTCTACTAATATATTTATTTATTTTTAAATTATATTATATACAGCTGTAAACTTGGCTGTGGTAAAAAGGCCAGACATTTTCACTGCTGCCAGTGCCCCAAGACGTACTTCAATAAAATTAACCTACAAAGGCATCTTTGCGCCGCTCATCCCATAGCTCCAGAAACACCTTCTGTACAGCAACCAGCACCCGGTCCACTGGAAATACCAGCTCATCCACGGACGACTAAAAGCACAAGAATCTCAGTGCAGTGTCCTCACTGCGGGCTCAGTCTTAATTCTAAAAATCTCAAGAAACACATTGAGCGGAAGCACCGTGAAGCCTTGAGTCCCATAACTTCAGTTCTACCAGCGCAGTGTGTTGATAAAAAGAATGGAGTATTTGTTGTTTTAGAGTCATTTAGAGTCATCCATGTGGTCAAAAAATGTTGGGGTTCATCCCATAAGGTTAAGTGTGAAATGGATAACTGCAACAGTCGTGTTGACCTGGCACAAAAAAGTGGACTTTTGGTTGCACAGTGTATGCATTTAAGCTCAATAGACTACACCAGTGCTGTTGCTCAGAGCGAGGATTTATCAGAGCATTTGTTGACTGAGATGGTGAAGCAAAAATGGATTGGAGAGATAAGGAAAAAACTATGCCTTAAGCGGCAAAATCAAGCTAAACTTAAAGATGCCACGTTTACTAGCCTTGTTACCATTGGAGGCCCTGAATACATGTATTATATATCAATATATGAGCCAAAGGTGTCATGTTACAGCAAACTGGGCAGAGTCATGGTGGATTACAATGCCAAGACAAACATTTGAAACTGCCCCTGTGGCAAAGGTGGAAAATCATGCCTGCACAAGAGTATTGGAAAGTGGTGTCTCTGTCAAATGAAGAAGCAGCTCTTCAAAAACCAGCTTGAAGCAGAGGAAGAAAATGAATCCTTGCATCTGTCTTGCCAACAATGGGTGTCCAGCGTCTGGTTGGGATAATGAAGTACCAATATCAGTGAACAAAGACAGTATGAATGTAAAATGAAGAAAATAAAAAGAAATCCAAAGTCAAAGTATTTAAGTATTGGCGTTTATTCTGTGTCAAAGAAGACTGCCAGCTTTTTAAAAACACATCACCAACAGTGTAACAGTGTGATCCCCTTTTGTTGTTATTTCAGTTCAAAGCAAAGCCCAACACACATTTATATTAATTAATGAGTTTTCCTAAACTATTATATATATATATATAGTATACTGACAAAAAGCTTTAAAATATAAACGTTACAATGCATTTAACTGCATATAGTTTTGTCTACACAGATTGTACTGGGACAGTTTAAAGTGGTCATTTTTTCCTTGAGGGTGTTGGTTGGATTTTAATATTAGAAACATATAAATATGTGACCTTAGACCACAAAAAACTTAAAAAAAAAAAATAATAATAATAATAAAATACAGCTGTTTGAAAATCTAGAATCTAAAAATCTAAATATAAAAAAAAAATCGCCTTTAAAGTTGTCCAAATGAAGTAACTATTCAGCAAATTACTATAGAATTACTAATCAAAAATTAAGTTTTAATATATATGGTAGGAAATGTACAAAATGTCTTAATTGGACATTATTTTTGCATAAAATGTATAATTTGATCCATACAGTGTATTGTTGACTATTGCTACAAATATAACCACGCTAATTATGACTGATTTTGTGGTCCAGGGTCACATATATAAACCATACAATAGTATATAAAATATGTAAAAAAAATAAAAAAACAAAATTCACAGTGGAATGTGCCAGTCACAAATAAACACAGGGTTTACAAGCAGGCTTTTACAGGGAGATGGAACCATCAATAATGCAGCAGCGTCTAAGCATGTTAGTTGTAATACCTGTGTCATCAGTGATTTTTGATGACTGTTTATTCATTGAAAAAGCTCTAATAGTAAAGGCTTTAAAATTAAAATTTGTAAAAAAATTTTGCTTTAAAATTAGTATATTCATTCCCACTTTCCTTTCTGCCAAAATATTGAACATGGATAGTTAAAAAAAATAAGTTGTTACTAGAAAATTCCTGCCTTATGATCAGAAAAGAAAAACCTAAACAGTAAAATATATTATTAATAAATTATGATCTCTTCAATGCATGATGTATATATATATATATATATATATATGCATATACATATATTATACTGCCCTCAAAAAGTTTGGAAACGCCCCTGGTTTGGGATGATATCAGCATAAATCCTTAGCATTTTTTGGTGCAAATACGGTACATTAAATTAACTTGATATTATCATTGAAGATCAGCAATGATAATTTTCATTTTGATAATAATGGTAAAATATAGATGTCAAAGTTTAGCTACTATGGGAGGAACTGGACCGTGATGTCTGTAAGAAGTGTCAAACCAGTGTGAATCATCTTTGGGCAATCCTTCAGGAGGCTTGGAGTAATACATTAACTCAATGTTTGAATAAACACACAGCTTCAATGCCCAGATTATGAACTGTATTAGCTGTTAATGATGGATATTTTGTTGAATCGAAAATGTAAGTATTTTCCATGAATCAACTTTTCGAGGGCGTTTCCAAACTTTTGGAGGACACTGCTTGAAGATCTAACCCACGGCTGTCCAAACTCAGTCCTGGAGGGCCGGTGTTCATTACAGTCTAGTGCCAACCCTAATTAAACCCAGCTGAAGCAGCTAATCAAGCTCTTACTAGGTATGTTAGTCAGCTCTGATCTAACCACAGCAAATTTTAAGCTTATTGACAGCAGTCAGATGTTTTATGATACCATGTATTCTAACAATTTGTAGAAAATGAGCAGCACAAGTTTTAAAGTCCTTAGCGAATGCTTAGTAGAGATTAAGCACGTTTCTACATCTTTCTCGTTATGCCAAATCCACATTTATCTATTTGTTTTTTCAATAAAATAGATTTATTTTTGTCTCATCCTGCCATAAAACCCAGTCCGACTAAACCCAGTTACATTAACACCTGGCAAATTGGACATTAGCTTATTTTGTACATAAAGCTTATTTTGCTCACAAGCTTTGTTTGATGGCACCAAAGGCCATTTCTGGCCAATTTCCCCAACAAGTTGTGCTTACAAATGAAACGTTCTAATCCCATGACTCAACTACTACCTGTAAACAGAAGAAAATCATAAAGGTTAATAATGACGTTCATTTTTTTCACAAAGTGATTTCAAGATTGGAACGACATACTTGTTCCACATTTGTTTCATGTAATTTTACTTAAAGTTGATATTTGATTTTTGACAATTTTAAATGAAGAAAAATAATTCACAGCCTGTTTTGTTCATATTTACCAAGGGTGCCAGTATGAGTGGAGGACAGAATATATTAATCATTTTTCTGTCAGGGCAAAAGTTGTTGAAAAAGATATGGACTGGTGGTAATCAGCTAGAGAATCTACAAGCAAAACTACACAAACATAAAATTGAACAAAATCATTGTTGAAAAAAATGTTCATGAGTCAACTACTCCATTACGTTGATTGATAACGCTCCTTCTCTCAGATGTCTTTCAGAGTTGTGGAAAGAATGTTGTTTTCTTTCAGGGCTGTGCCCGTGTGTGTTTAGTCAGATTTAATGTAGCTCAAACAATAACACTTGTATGATCACGACTGAACAACAGGACTTGAACACTCAACACACTTAACTTAATGTAAAGTTTTATCAGTTTACAGTCCCTACAAGTCAATTTTTATGTAACCAGGCCAAATCCTTGCCACATTTTCACATAATATTCTTTTTTGTTCTTTCTATAGTTCTTGGGCTCCTCTGCTAAAGCTGCAAAGTCATTCCATATCCCAGTCTCGAATCATCACAAGACATTGCTGAACCTGAGTTATATGCACAAACGTCACTGCATTTCCTAAAGACGAAACTTTCTCAGAAATAAGCATGTTTTTCTTTAAAAGTATATAAGCTTTATACTGGTCATATATAGTATCTTAATGGGTCAAGTAAAATGTACATTTATAATAGCACATACACACATCAGTGTATGAACACTCGGCTGGACGAATACAGTACACTTCTCTTTAATGCTACAAGAGTCACATTGAGTCCCCGACTTACAAAATAAACAACAAATACATAAATAGTTTCCCTTTTGGTCAAGCAGTTGTGAATTTAATACTGGCTGACCCAATAAATGGATAATACTATTATATGCCATATACCCCACACTTAATGTCCAGTTCAGGGCCGTTTTATGATTGAAGCGTCAGGAATTTGGTAACTCTGAGCTCATTCAGTAAGGCACTTAGGATTTGGTTTTCTCCACATACAGCGAGCAGTGAGATCCTGAGTCCCCACAGAGAAACCAAAGAGAACTAGTGGTCAGTCTCTCTGCTGAGGGAAGCGGTTTCTGAGTACAGTCGTGTTGCAAAATTGCATGCCCAGTTCTCCTCCCCTCTGTGTGACTGGATCTCTCACAGCCCTCTGCTTCCATACGAGTCCTGTGGGTCATCGCCCCGGGCAGGATGTAGGTTTAATGCAGTGGCCCTCAGACAGGACCAGGCTGGCCGGACAGTGGCAGCCAGCCACACAGGGCCTTTGACAGGGGCCGATTTCGTTCCAGTTATTGCAGGTTTTAGTGCAGCCAGGTCCACATGTGTCATAAACTGCGCCATGTTTGCAATGTGTGCCTGCAGCAAAAATAAGAGTTAAATAAACAGTAGTCAACTATGACTATCACTTCATGTCAGCTTATTATGTAACGGTTTCCTAAAGGGGTCACTGGAAGCAAAATTCACTTTTTACAAGTTGTTTGAACATAAATGTATGTTGGCCTATCTACTAATAAACATGAACTCTAAAGCGTTTCGTAAAATACAACTACCGGCCAGATTTCCTAGAGGTAAACTAATGCATGCCCAAAACTGCGCTAATTTCCTTAACTTTCTGGAGAGTGTGTTTGAGAAGCACTGAAGTGAATTGGCTTCAATGCTGGAACTATTGGTTGTTTGGAACTATTGGCCGCTCCATGACACGCTTTAATTCCGCATTACTGAGTTCCTATGGTAACCTATGGGAGTGTAACTCCTTTCTCAACGGTTCTGGATCCACCCAGAGTGAGCTGTAAAGAGTCTGCTCTTGTTTTGAGTGAACAAGAATGTCATGAGAACAACTCGTCACCCCACGAATAGCTAGGGTGAGCAAAACGGAACAGAACTGTTTTTGACAAGGTAAAACGGGTGTTGTTTTACCAAAGTATGTTATAGACTTTTCATTAAGAATCATACCAACTTGTGGAAAATGGGCATCCTATGACCCTTCCTCAAACATGTAATGGGGCATGTTTTAAAAATTTTAACACTATCCTAAAAAATGGACAATTAATCTCTATTGTATTAAACAGCAACAAAAACACCATACAATGAATGAGGATTTCGGTTTCTGCTGTTAATAAATGTGTCATGTCTGACTTACTCATACAGCTGAGCTCCGGTCTCCAGTGCACATGGATGCCCTCTCTCTCACACGCTCGACTGTATGCTATAAATGACTCACAGTAACAGTTCTTATGCACTGGACACTCACACATGTCTGTTACACATGACCTAAAGAGAGGAAACATGGGGAGAGACAGAGACGGAATTAGTGTCAGTGTTATATGTTGAAGAACTGGCACCAGTTTATTATTTTATTTTATGGCTCATGCACAGTTCTTGATCTCTTCTTAAGCTCATGGGCCTCATTTATGCGCACATTTGATTCATAGAATGAACGTGCGAACGGAAAACGTGCGTATGCATCTCTTTCAGAAGTCAAATCTATGAAATCTATTTATTTGCGCACAAATAAATGGTTTCTGCTTTGTAAACGACTCCTAATTAATGTCATTAACATATATGACATCGCCAATCATTCTAAATTTAGAACAGTGAGCAGCAAGAACAGCTTACATTTTCAAAAACCTGCCGACATTAAATATTGCGTACGTCTGCTCAGATCCTGGCATGATGCTAAGCACTTTTCCACACTCACTTGTAGAAAGAGGTAAAGTCTACAGCGGAATGGCACTTCTGAAACTCCCAGGACTTGAGTTTTTGGCACGTTCTGTGAGCACGCAGCTTTACTTTGACTGTCCCGGGACAGAGGATGGACGTGGGCCTGCGGTACGGTGCCTGACACACCTCATTGTCCTCCACACGCCAAGACTCAGCAAATTCATCCACGTCAAACTTAATCTGGCCATCTCCTCCTTGAGAGTCGTCCCGTCTTTGACCGTTGTAGTTCCCACACAGCCCACAGAGCTGTCCCTTCAGATGGGGGGCTGCGACCACCTCCACCAGACTGTCCCCGTCCCATGTGATCTCCAGTCCTAATGACACAGCCAAGATGATGATTAAGGAAAAGGAAAGTAAATCTTGTGGTCTGTAGTATAAAAATGAACGATGACCAGAATCGAGACGTTTATTTGAACATTCAAATAAATTCTGATCTACAATTTAGTTCCTGAAAGTTCTATATACTTTTCTATTATCATTAAAATGAGTTTATAATCAGTTATAGTATCCACCTACTGCATTTTTGTTTAGGTGAGAACAAAATTGAACTGGATAATGACATCTTCCTTGCAAAATCAAGAGTTATTGAACTGACGTAGTTGAATATTGACACTGTTTCCAGAACTTTTCAACATTGACAGAACTGGAATAATGCTGAACTAAAAGAACAACGCTGCTATTATCTTTTGGAAAGTTGCTTTTCATTATTGACGTTAACACTGATATTGTCCTGTTTGATAATGTCAAGTTGCTTCGAAACAATCTAAGGGCTATATAAATAAATGTGACTTGAGTTGAGTTAAACCAACATGCTGAGTCTGAAGCTAGTTTGGAGGTTATTGTCAGTTGTATTAAATGATCGTTTTAAACAGGCCGAACATGCACTTTTGAAAAAGAAAGGTGCGGCAAAACCCTCCTATACTATCTGTGTAAGTTGGAATGATTGATTTGAGCTGCTAGCACAAAGGTTGCTTACAGATAAATGTCATACATACATGGGAGAGTTAATCAAATCACAATCTTGTTACCAGTCCAAAGGGTCAACATTGTGCAAGGTACTACATTTTCTTATTCAGAATTTTTCAGACCTGTTGCCTTAAGTTAATATGCAGTTAATACAACCATAATGCAGCATCCTTTTTTATTTTTTTCTGCCGCTTTTGATACATTTTAAGTGTCTGATTAATATTTCTTTCTTTCACTTATCCCAAACTTTTGAATTGTAGTGTATCACAATTTCCACAAAAACTCTTCTCAACATTGATAATAATCCTTGAGCACTAATTCAGCATGTTAGAAAGATTCCTAAAAATCATGTGAGACTGACAGAGTAATGAAGCTGAAAAATGCCAAAAGCTCTTTTAAACAGGAATAATACTTCACAATAGAACTATGATGCAGCCACAATTAAACCCTTCTGATTCTCCAAAAGCTATGAAAATCCCATAGCAGGGGCTGGCCTTACCTGCAATGGTGGTGAGTTTCAGCAGGTATCCATCCAGGTCAATGTGGACGCCTGTGCTGTGGAAGGGAAGAGCGATGCGTGTGCCGTTCTGACGGACAGTCAGGTGTTGGTGGAGGCTGATGCTCAGGTCTGATGTGTGCAGCTCCACTGATTTGGTCCATGAGAAGGAGCGTGTGCGGCGGGCATCGTTCTTCACCAGCACTGTGAAACTGGCCGCTGGGGAGCAGTCCTTAGTGAGCACATATTTACACGTGCCCTGGAAGTTAAAGGTGCGGCCGTCAAAAGTGTTATAGTGAGGGTCTCCGAATACGGTACACACACCTGGCTCTGGGGTAAAAAAAAGAGCAATAGAGAGGATATTTGTAGTAAAATTATGACTTAAAGAATGCATATTTGTAGGTAAAATTACGGAACAAACATGAAAGTAGTGAGTAATCGATGTAACAGAAAAGCTTGGAATTTTCTAAAATAAGTTTTATTCTGTTAAAATTCATAGTGCATCATACAAGGACGTCAACTTACTATCAGTGCAAACAGGACAGCATCCAGTTCGATTCAGTATCTTGTTCTGAAAAACAATAAAACATTCTGTAGTGACAGACATAAAATCAAAATTTTCGATTTTTTAAGCATTGCTGGGTGTAACTACAAACAAAATATATTTAGGCCTTGTGTCCACCAGAGTTTTTGGCCAGATGAAACTGCCCAGCTGGGGAGAAGTCTTTGTCCATATAAATGTAACAGCTGTTTACTATGGTGTTTGTTCACAAGCAATCATACTGCACACACACACATTTACAAAACATGAGGTAAACTGTCTTAATCAAGACTCCATTTACACATTTACCTCACATTGTAATGAAACTTCACCTCTTGCTCTCAAGCTGACTTTCAAACCACTAGTCTTTTTTCTGAAGCTTCACATTGACCTTTTTACAGTGGAAACACCATCTACACTCTATAAATTATAACGTGTGACTATAAAGTACAGGAGACTTCACATAAAACTGGTTAGGTGTCTTTATGAGCTTTGTAAAACAAAACTTACAGAGGGACAGCTGGTAATAGGAACACAGATCTTGGGCTGACATTCAATATTTCCCTTAACACAGGTGCACAGAGAACAGTTAGCAGATGACCACCTGTCACCGTCCTAAACCAGAAAGAGACAAAGTTAGATACACTTATTCTCCACTGATATATATATATATATATACGCATTCATTTTTCAGCTAGCTGTTCACATGTGTTTTTTGTCCCTGTTCTTGGATGCCTCACCCTATAGATTTTGCTCTTCACCCTGCAGTATTTCACATCTTCCATCTTCAGATGAGACTGGCACTCTTCACAGCACGCACTGCCATGACAGCTGCCAGGCGGTGAGCATCTCTTCCTGCACACCACCGTTGAGTCCACACATGTGCAGGTGGTGCAGTTGTCATGGCTAATGGATGTACCGTTCTCATAGACTTCGCTGTGGAACAAACAGCTGCCGGGTGACAAGTCAAACACCCTCCTCTGACCTAGAGACAAATAAGACCCTGTTGTTTCACATTTATCATGAAAGCATACTAGCTTTAACTACAGTCAAAAATATTCAACCCCCCCCCCCACATACGACTATATGTATTTACTAACATCGAGTTTTATGAACATCCAGAATAAAAAAAATAAAAAATCCCTCCAATAACAGTTTGATGGAATATTAAAAGTCAACATTTTTACTTGATTTTTTTTTCTTGTAAAAAGCTGTCATAATTATTCAACCCCTATTCAAAAACTATTGCTGTTTTTAAATCACTTTTTTGTATGGTAGGGTGCAAAATTATGATTTAATTACACTTGAGCCTTTGGAAACTCAAATAACAAATCTTTATTAGCTTAAGCTGTTAAAGACATAAATATGAGTAGCAAGTAGGGTCAAAAGAGCTACAGAGAAGAAATTTAGTTTATGGCAAGAGGGCAATAAAGTTTCTAGAGACACGGCTGGCAGCATTGCTCATATGTGTAAAATGTGTTGTACCAGACAACCTTTGAGGCCAATGTAGAAAAAACTGTATCATCAAGGGGGTATATGTTTTATCAGGGCAACTGACAAAGACTTGCAAGATGACCTGATGAGTATAAGATGCAGAGTATAAGAAGAACACCAAACAAGCATGCCTTCATAGTGGGACACCACCCTTAATCAAGAAGAACATAAAAGGTCCGACTTGAATATGCTAAAATTAATTTGGATAGACCTGTAGCGTTCTAGAAGGATGGAGTGATCCCTATGGTCAAACATCTTGTTTTCAGGGTGCTTTTTTGACCGTATGAAAGACGTCATGGATTTTGGGTACAATCAGGATACATCTATTGATGCTTTGTTAAAAAAATGTTCTTCAGTGGCCTGTTCAGTCTTCAAATTGAAATCTCTTTAAAAATATTTTGTGGAAATATTAAAAGTGATCTGGAAGCTTTATAATACAGTCGGTATGTATGATATTCTTTGGCCTGTATTAAGAATTTCACTTTCTTTGGGTTTCTTGATGTTTTTCGTTGTTTTTACCCTGAAATGTTGAGAAGGAAATAACTTACCACGGCATTTAGGACAGCACTGGCCAGGTGGAGTGTGGGTGAGATGAGATGGGCAGGACAGAACAGGACACACCACTTTGTGACACATGCTTTGCCCTCCCTGAAACACACATCAGCACATCCAAGCATATATCTGTTATTTCACTGAACAATATGTGCTACTGTGTGACACTGATATAGAGTAAGAAAACAAACAAAATGACTCAATATACAGTATTTTGAGACAAGTCTTGTTTATGTTTTGTTCAGGGAGGTTTATGCTGCTATCACAGTTCTATCACTTACTTATATAACATTAAAAGTAAACCTCAAGGAACATATTCAAATAATAAAAAAAACATGTCATGACCCCTATAAGATGCCTTTAGCCCCTGTACCCTAATAGTATTAGAATTATTATTATACGGAATGTTTGAATACTAAAT
>JAUMHI010000058.1:1006998-1023264 GCA_032359435.1 Enteromius unitaeniatus | reverse complement strand
CTTCACTTTTGGACTTTAGTGCAACAGTAAATATAAAAAAAAGTTTAATTTGTGCTATCTTGGCTGTAATGTCCTGCGCCTTCGCACTGTCATGGGGCATTTTTTCTCTCCTCTTCAAACTCTCAGGCTTGTTTTCCACCTCTTGCAATCATAGTTTACATATCTTACAGTTTGCTATGGCAATGTTGTTAGGGCTGCACGCAGAGCCGCTGTTTACTGACTTTTCCGCTGATTACAGAACCAGATTTACTGACAAGATGCGCAATATATATTGCACAATCATTATCGTGCAGCCCTAAATGTTGTTGTCATTAGCTTTATAATACCTCCAGACCGCAGACATACGCTTCAAGCTGCTTCCCAATAGCCAATAAACCAATAGTGTCTCTGCAACAAAGTGATGTCATGCTGCACTTGTTGCTGTTCCTATGTGGAGTCAAGAGGTCTAATTCTGTGGCACCGCATAACTGTAGATGTGTTAAAAAATGATGAGAATATACATACATATATATTCGAGTACTGATCAGGAGGTAATGTCCGTTTCCGATCGAGTCTGAAATCACGTGATCGGACCCAATTTCCGATCCTGTGATCGGATCATGACATCCCTACTGAATACTGAGCAAAGGGTCTGAATACTTAGGACCATGTTATATTTCAGTTTTTCTTTTTTAATAAATCTGCAAAAATGTCAACAATTCTGTGTTTTTCTGTCAATATGGGGTGCCGTGTGTACATTAATGAGGGGAAAAAAAATAACTTAAATGATTTTAGCAAATGGCTGAAACAGAACTGTGAAAAAATGAAGGGGGTCTGAATACTTTCCGTACCCACTGCATGTGTGTCTGCATTTTAAACATGTAACATTTTATTTAAAGATGATTTCAACATTAATTATTTATAGCTAATTTAACAGTTTACAGTGAATGTCAACATTACTAACAACATAATGTCACAATTAGTTTATCACAGAATTTGAAGTTTATTAATATTCCAATCTAATGATGTAAAACTACTGCACAGAACTTTAAAAGTCGTTATCAGCAGTGTACGACATCTTCAGAAAGAAAGAGGCAGAAAGAGAGACAGCTCTTGGCCTCAGAGGGTGTGGTATGGGTGGGATTCCCGTGGTCAGTTGGGATATTTTCTCTCCACTTGTCCACGCCCTAGCACAAAACATCCTTCTTACACACACTGGTATGTCTACTGTCTGGAACTGCTTGCAAAGTCTGCACTCTGCCCACGTATAGCCGAACCACATCAGAGAGACGCAATTAGAGTGGTCGGCCTCTGTCTCTCCATAACGTGCACCACACACACATACACACAATCTTTCCCCATACAGCTGAGCACTTGCACAAACAAATAAGATCCAAAAATTCGGAGCGCTGTAAAGATGTTTTATATATACAGCACACACACACACACACACACACACACACACACACAGTTGTCACTTCTGCAGGCTGGGTTTTGATTGTATGATAAATAATTTGCAGCATTTTCATTACATTGAAAGTTCATTCACTCAAAATTTGAAGGGATGAAATGAGAGTGCGATAAATCCATATGAATCAAGCGTCTTTTGGAGAGAAACGGCCGAAAGATCTTTATATGATGAACAGATTTAGGCTTCTATTCACATACCAACATTGATCAATAGGAAACTCAGACAGTTCATTGATGCGCAAGAACAAACCTCATTGGTTCTCAAGTGTCAACGACTGAGCTTCTATTTACCATATTTAAATAGAAATTTAAATATATATCAACACAGTGAATGTGTGTTGATCAATGTGGATCTAATTCGATGTGGATTTCAGTTAAGATCTCTTTATGAACTTTTTGATGCATCAGTATTTCAGCGAATGGAAATCTCAGTTTTCATTAAATGTATCTCCATTGGTGAAAAAAGTTGGAATTACTCATGACAGATCTTTTTTATTTGGGTGAACTATCCCATTAATCTAATCAGTTTGGCAGTATTGTTGTGGTCCAGAGCTTTAATGTAATGGGGTTTGTATATCTTAGTGAAACATGAGAACTTAAGCTCCAGACAGGCTATGAGAAAAGGCTTTCTATTAATATAAGTGAGTCACAGTGGACTATTAAATGCACAGTAATAAAAAAGGAATTTACTGTATAACACGGAATGACATCGAAATTTGGCCAAATTTATAATTATAAATAAAAAGTAGAGCTATATGTAAGAATTTGTGAATATTATGAATTATTTTTGCGTGACATCATTACTTTTTTCATAAATATAAAATGTTTAATAAAAAAATCATATTAAAAAGTAAACCTCTTTTGCGCTGTGTTGGGTGTTGAAAGTCAAACTAATTCCATTTTAAAGGATTACCACCCAAAAAGGGTTTCAGAGGGCCTTACATTAGGTGTATCCAAAATGTTTTTGACTGGCAGTGCAGTGGAGGAGAGAAAATAGGAATGCTTCAAATCCAGAGGAATAATGGTATAGTACTTAACACTGCTTTGCTATCAGCAAACAACATAAGCTCTCCATCAACAACCAACCTACAAAAAACAAAACAAAACTTGTCTTTGCAAAAGCTATTTTATATTCCACATGTGTTTTCTGCTGAGACTGAAGTCTGGGCACTATTTTAGCACACCGCACTGGTCTATCCTCTGGTTGTCTGATCCTCAGGGTCTGCGGTGCGTTATTTCGACCTATGCAGAGTGTGCTGTCAAAAATCTACATGTGTCTTCTCTTTACAGAGATACCAAAGATGCATGAAAAACCACATCACCCACTAAGAACGCGTTCTTGCACGTTCTTCATGCGCGCCTTGAACCAAACTATTTTAACTTGACACAGCGTTTAAAAATGTAAGAATTGTGACACCACATACCGAAACTAATTAAAAACCTACAAACTGCTAAAAACTTAATTAAAAATTAAATTCTGTAAAAATATGTAATGATGTGTTACTGTGGTGGTGGTTCAATGCTGACGCATTCATAGTGTGAAGTCACTTTTTTTTTACTATTTAAACTGAATTCAGTAATGAAATGCCTTTAACTGAAAATTGAGTGTTTAATCTTGTTATTATACATTACTGACACTTGATTCTTCTGTTTGATATTTTGTGTTTTGACACAATCTGTATTGTTGAAAAAGCTATATAAATAAAGGTGACTTGACAATGATTTTTGTACTGGATCCTGTTCATTTTAGTGTTGACCCTGCATTCCCCAACTAATTTGCAAGAATGTATAATACAAACAGTGCTAATGAATTCATTGTAAAGTCAACTTGTAAAAGGTTTTAGCATTTAAAGAAAAAAAAAGAAAGGAAATCGTCACCAATTACTCACTCTTCACTTTCTCTCTTCTGATGAGCAAAAAATTATATTTTGAACATCTGGTTAACCAAGCATTTGATGGTAGCCATTAACTTCCATATAATAAATATAAATAATTCCAATATTCCTCAAAATATCTTCTTTTGTGTTCAGCAGAACAAAGAAACTCAAACAAGTTCGAAACAACCAAACGGTGAGTACCGTTTACATATTTATCATCTTTGGTTGAACTATAGAAAAGATACTCCACCTCAGTAACATGAGTATTTAATAATTAATTAATTTTAAAGCCCTGTGTGTCATGCTGGCTCACAAGCAGGTAGCACACAAGTCTTGCAAATAAACAGATCTTTAATGTAGACTTCGACAGGTAGACAGAGAACACGGGGTTGACACTTGAGGATCCAACAAATCAGACACTCTAAATACAGACACTGACGAGGCTGCACTCTAATTAACACAATGAACTAGACTAAAGACAGGAGAGACCAAATAAGGGCAAGGCAGACACAAGGGGAGACAGAACACACAAATCACAGAGTCTGACATCACTCCCCCCTCCCGGAAGGTGCGCCCTCACACCTAGCAACATCCCAAGAGGGGTGGGCGCCCTGGTAGCTCTCAGGGCAGAGTCACTGGTTGCCCCCAGGGTGGCCTCATAGTCTCGAGAGGCCATGGCAGAACTGGAGCCGGCTTTTCTCTAGGCCTAGGCTCTTGGGTGGTGAACTCAAGGAGGCACTCTGGTAGCGAAAACTCAGGTAGGTGCTCTGGAAGCGCAGGCTCCAGAGGGCACTCTTGCAGTGTGAATTCAGGGAAACGCCCTTGCAGCATGAATTCAAGGAGGCCCCCTGCACAGGGCACAGGGACTGGACTTGGTATCGGCTCTTCTGGCCGCGAATCAGGGACTGGGATCGGGATCGGCTCTCCTGGCCGTAAATCAGGAACAGGATTCGGGAACGGATCTCCTGGCCATGATTCAGAAACTGGATTTGGGAACGGCCTTCCTGGTCATGATTCAGGAACTGGAATAGGCACTCCTGGCCATAACCTAGGGACTGGAATTGGGATCGGCTCTCTTGGCCGTAGACTAGGGACTGGAATCAGGATCGGCTCTCCTGGCCATGAATCAGGAACTGGTTTCGGGAATAGCTCTCCCGGCCTTAAATCAGGAACTGGACATGGGAACGGCTCTCCTGGCCATAAATCGGGGACTGGAATCAGGATCGGCACTCCTGGCCGAGACTCTGGAACAGGAATCGGCCCTCCTGGCTGTGAACAAGGGACTGGAATTGTGATCGGCACTCCTGGCCAAGATTCTGGGACAGGATTGGAAAATGGCAGACCAGAATTTTAATCCGTTTCGGTGGAGCTGGCACTGTTGGGGCCCCATACTGGGTGGAATCTACGGGGAACTCATGCCGTGCTTCCACCGGTGACCGCATCAGCGGCATGGGTGTCGGACGATGCCGCCGAACCACGGGCCAGGCATTTGTGGATGGCCTCCTGGCTTCGAGTACCTCTGACATTGCCCTTGAGGAGCGGGGAGAGGTGTAAGCCCATGGAGGAGGCAGTGAAGGATTTCCTCTAGACTGATCATCCTCCATGTCGGTTTAAGGTTGGATCCTACTGTCACGCTAGCTCACAAGCAGGTAGCGCTCAAGTCAAGAATCTTGCAAATAAATCTAATGTAGACTTCAACAGGTAGACAGAGAACATGGGGTTGACACTTGAGGATCCAACAACTCAGACTAAAACACAGACACTATAAATACAGACACTGACGAGGCTGAACTCAACACACATGGGAAACACAGCTGGGGGCTACTTAACACAATGAACTAGACAAAAGACAGGAAAGACCAAATAAGGGCAAGGCAGACACAATGAGAGCACACAGAGTCTGACACTGTGGAGACCCAACAACTGACAGTGTGACATCTCTGTTCTCAAGATTCACTGTTACCACAATGATTTTTTCTCCCAGGATTGAAGAAGTCATTGAATGCCCATCTTTCACAAGTCAAACATACTTTGGTTAAAATTTCTCAATGGTAGTGTAAAAAACACCTTTACCCTGTCAAAATCAGCTCTGTTTTCATCAAGCCATTCTAGTCCCTATTGCTTTAAATGCTAATGAGCTCTGTTGATCTGGCCCCTCTCTTCCACGGAGACTGTATTCTTTAGTCTCAGAACTGGCAAACTAGCACATACTAGGATAGGCGATTTGCAAAGATTGATAAACTCTTTTACTCACTTCTTCTGCAGAAAGCTGGATCACAAATGATTTGTGTGAACTTAGATGCATTTAGGCAAGATCGGGATATGAACATTCCCTTCAAAATGAAAGCAACAGTAATAATTTGTCTTCAGCGGATCAGATGCTGGAAGTAAACGACGACTGCTATATGCATTATTACATCTAACAATCAAACAAGTCAACACAATGGTGGACTGATGACAGCTCACTCAGGGCGGGTCTAAGGTAAGACAGTATTGTCTATCAACAATCATGGGAGGGGCCTGTGCAAAACTACAACATTTTGCCAGGAATCTCAGAACAGCCTGATTTAAGAAAGAGGATTAAAAAAAAAAAAAAGCAGTGTGGCTTTTTATCATTATAGGATGGATATATGCACACACTTACACACATTTATGTTCATCCACCTTGTAATGAGAATTTTGCATAAGATTTAAAAACAATCAACATGCACAGCTGGTGAAGAGCTAGAGTGGTAGAAAACGTGAAAGAACAGATTAATGAATTTGGGGAAATGGTTTGAAAAAAATAGTAAAACACAACAGTAAAAACTAGCCTCTTATTTTCATGGCATATAACACACCTGCTGATGAGTCTCACACACTCAAATACAAACAAAAACACAGCCTCATTTGCTACTTTTATATTTCACAACTACAAAAAGAGATATACTCAAAACACACACACACACACAAAGAGACTTCTGTGTTCCATTGAAGAAAAGCTGTCAACCGCATTCATGCTTGAATTATAAACTAATTTCCTTTGTTGTGATATAAAGTCTTCTGTTTTCCACCACACACACACACCTCATTCATTAGTTTGGCTGAGTGTGTTTTGAAATCACACCCTTTACAGTAGTGCTTCCAGACATCAGTGGGGGGGGAACAAAACATAAAACATATTTTCTCAAAGTTATTTTTATCATATGGTATCTGGTGTGTAACGCAAAGACATCTACACACCACAATACACCAATAGAACTGACTATATTTACTGCTGGAAAGGTTTAGACAGGTCACATGGGGTGTGTGGTTGAAAAAGTTATGTATGCATCTGAATAAGACATCTGCAGTTTCTTAAAAACACCACAAAGAGAGATGAGAAGAGTGAAAATACCAATTATGTACAGTCAAAAATGACATTCATAGTTAAACAATAAAGTAAACCAATAATCCACTACATGTGCTTTCAGTGTTATTGCATCACATAATATACTATTATAGTTTGAATACTATGAAATCAGATTTCAAGAAATATTTTTTACTTTTTTTAAAATGCAGTTTTAAAAACAAAAAAACTGTATGTATGCATGCATGTAAAATTTATTTACATATTTTTAGGTTTCGTTTAATGACCTTATTATTATAACTTGATAACTATGGGAAATAATTCCCTTAAAAATGATAAAAACGCATTTGTCTTCAAAAAATGACTAATTTAGAAAATTCACCCTTATTTAGCAAAATTATTTATTTATTTTTGGCAAATAAAAATGTCACAAATAATTCCACTAAATATTAGATTTGTCTCATACAGCTATATGGATAATCATTCTTCTCTCTTTCTCTCAGGTATTCAGTCCAGCTGTCATAACAGAGTTGATCTAACTGAATGTTTAACAGGATTTGTTTTATTCCAGACTCAGCTGGGCAGATCTGTATCAAACTGCAGATGGTCAGTAGTGAGGACTGATAAACTGTGGCCTGGTGTTTGGTAGTAACTAAACATGCAGCTCAATTTCACTGAGGCTTCACTGAACGCGAATGGATTTTCTTGCCCGAATGGGAAATCTCTCTGAAACAAAGGATTATGCAGGAAACTTGCACCAGAAGCTGGAATTTTTTTCTTCTGAAGAAGAACAGTAGACAGTTTAACTGCTTATGTACTGCTTTCAGAAACCACAAAAATAGTTGTGGATGATCCTGGTAATAACTGTATATCCAGCTATATGCTCAGAAAAGATCTCCAAATCTCTCATTACTATAGGCACATTGTAAAAAATGACTGATTTTAACAGTGAAAACTGTGAAAATGTTAAGTAGTTAATGGCTAAATTACAGGGAAAAAATGCAAACTGACATTCCCAGAATCCAGTGCAGTGCATTTCAAATTTTGTTTGAATTTGATGTTTTTTCTTTGAAATAACTATGTTTCTTCTTCTTTTTCTTATCAGTGATGTTTACTAGGGTTGTATGTTACATGTAATGTGGTTATTACCATGTTTATTGCATATGTCATTTTAATGAGTGTCATCATGATGGTGTTTAGTGTCTGTGTGATTGAAACTGAGCTCCTTCTATATATGTTCATATTTAAAAGCTGCTTGTGATGGGTGGCTTTGGTTCATCATGTGACTTTCTTATCAGTGTATTTCAAACCTACAAAACAGATTTCAGTGCTTTAATAGGTTGGCATATTAACATCAGTTATTTTATAAACTATAACTATATAACTATATAAATTACGGTATTTATCTGTAAATTCAACTTAAAACCGTAAAACCTAAAATGTTGTTACTGTATTTTTTACTGTTGAATTCCAGCAAACAGCTGCCTTTTTTTTACTGTAAATTTTATGAAATTAGCTTTATAGTGCATTATAGACACATTTCGAAAAAACTGTGGCTTTGGCGTAGAGTAGGATGGCTTTTCTATATCTGCTGCAGGATACTTCTCTGTCTCTGATTATGTGAGGGCCACTGAATAAGAGACAATAGAAGATGAGATCTGTTCTTAACAGATTCCTTGACTTTTAAATGACTTCGATAAGCAGAGCTCTGGATGAACGGTCAAACTCTCTTAAGTTCCAGCCTTTAAAAAAGTGCTTATCTGGAACACATCTGGAAGTGTTTCTCCACTCATACTCAGAGCCACTACAGTTGTGATGTATTGATGGATCCCTCGAGCTCATACTTCCTCAAATATACATACACATACTGGTCATGGGAGATATGCAAAGCATATATTTGGACGTAACTTATCCTTCCTCTCTTCTCCACAGGCTATGAGTGGATAACGTGTGTGTGTGTGCAAGTTACCCAAGGACATAAGGCAGGGATTGTGAGGCTAATGCGGAAGTTTATGGAAGACAAACTCATAAATAATACACTTAGTCTTAAAACAGGTAGAGAAAGAATATGGAAAGAAAAGTACTGCCATCCATCTTTAAACAACAGGCCACAGATGCAGTCCATATAGTGTTTTTTATGTATATTTTTTTATATATTTTTAAGATTTTTCATCCCACTGCTGCCATTGGACTGCTCACTGAGAGTCGTTATGCACTGTTCTTTGTATAGCTGCTTTAGAAGTTGAACTTTGACTAAGTGAACTTAATTGACTAATTAAAATTTAATCTTCACATCCAATTATTCAGTAAACACTTACTCATTTGTTTGCATGTCTAACAGCGCTGTTTCTATTACCTGTACATCTCTGCAAAATGGGAGCATTAGCAGCATTAGTTCCATTCCTGTCTAACAAAGACAAAGTAGTCTGTGTGTGGGGATCCACTGAGGAAGGATAAATTGAGGCTGATGGCGAGTCCATTATAATGCTGTCCACTCCAAATACAGCCAAGCCACAACACACTTCAGTAATAATATCACAGTGTTTCCCATAGGGCTTTAAAAGACTAAGGTGGGTGGACATCTATGAGGGTCCAGAGGCACATTTCTCTATTCTGTATTTTAAAGAAAACATGCCTTTTGTACTGATTTACAGTGACTTTAAAGTGGAATATAGACAGAAATATAACAATATAACAACTTATAATAAAAACAAGAATAGTTATTAACATTAGCAAGTTTCTATTACCATTTAACAGAAAACTTTGGCTGTATTTAATAAATGTTGACTAACCTTTTGCCTCTCACAATAAGTCATGGCAACAGATTTTGGCAAGATTTTGGATACATTTAGCGTATGCGTCTATTTTTACAGAAGCAGAACATAGAGATACTTCAGAAATGTACATGTTAAAGGTTCTTTATGGAAGCTGGAAATTAACTGGTGCAAGTTTCCTATTCAACACAGAAACAAACACAGATTTGTTCACTGTGACCTAAACCACTTTAAAACACTGAAATCAGATCATGAGATGAATGTGTATAAATTAACAGATCCACATTAACATTAATAGAATACTATTATGAGGTGTCTTTCAATATTTTACCATACAGTTTTTCACATTCAGGCTGTAACTCCTCTGCAATTCACAGAGCTCCCTATTCCAGTCACTTCCCTTCATGTATCCAGCTTCTTCAGTCTGTTCCTGCTCTCACTGGTACCTCCACTTCCTCACATCCATCAGTTCGAGCGGAACCTTTAGACACCTTTACACCCAGCCGTCACCTCTTTAATGCTCGCCTGACCGGACTTCATCTGACATATCTGCAGATCCTGTTTCATTCACTCTCAATCCCTCGACTCAACACTCCACAGCCTCTGCCCTGTAGTTTCCGTCTGCCATCCGGGCTCTGTTTCGACAACACTGTCTTAAACAGGACAAGTGACGGGAAGCAGAGAGGGGAAACCTCTCTGCTCTCAAAGGTTACACAACATGCTTTTCCATGCACATTATTTTCAGAAATCAAACTGGAAAATGTGTAGATGTAGCAGGCTGCTATTGTGACACATGTTACAGACCAAGAAAAAAAAGGAAGGCTGCCTGCAGCTGCCTCGGTCACATCAGCGTGAATGTGCGTCTGTGTTATAACTGCACTTTTTTGCCCCGTGTACGCTGATGCTCTCATCCGTTGACATTTCCGAACGCCTTCCTACAGTTGCTTAATAAAAGCAGGCTTTCCACACAAAAAAGTGCATGTGTCATTAGTATGAGAAAAAAATTTGTTTACAGCTCTGTCGGATGCGGCCCGATCTGCGCTCCATTCCCTATGATGACAGCAGAAATCAAACAATAGATAGAACTGTGACTGTATGCAAGTATTGTGCAACACGCATCCAGTTCAGTTTATGAATGATTACATGATATAACTTTTTTAATACTGTATCCTAAATTGTGGATAATTAAGCTATACATCATATCATCGTACATTTCTGGAGTGTTTAAGATTAAAAGAAAAAATAGTAGAACCGTACAGAACCGAAAACGGTGACCCTAAAACCGTGATACAAACCGTTTTGTGAACCGTGCCACCCCTAATAGGTACACAGCTTAAATACATGTAATACCTTTCTTATTACATTAAAATGACAGAATATTACACAGGCATAAGCTACTTAAAATAAAGTGTATCAAGATTGTACTTAAGTGTAAGTAGCTGTGTAACAGACTCGGTGTGTAACATGTGTAACAGTAGCTGTCTGTTACATCTACAGAATTACAAACTGTAATTACAGGCTGTTCCATGATAAGGACATTTTATTTTTATGTAAGTACAAAGGCTACTAATAAGCACCTAATGAGGGAATTACTTTGTATTATGACACCTTAAAATAAAGCGTTACCGTAAAAATGTTTTCTTCTCGTATATTGCAACGATTTTAAAGAAATATTAAAATATGTGTAGTCATGGCTGCATTTCTGTAACTACACACTGATGTGGAATATCACACAGTAGGCTACTTGCCAGAAATGTTCTGCCCCATGCCAGCATGTTAAAGACTGAATGGGTTTTGTTCACTATTATGTTATTCTTAACCTAGTGCATTTATTAAACAACGTGCATGAAAAAAACAGAACAAATCCAGACAGCAGGGCAGAGTACCAACCCTGTAAAATTCAACTGAAGACCTGTTGTTCCTGTTTTACACCGCTGCCAACGACTTAAACTCATCATCTATCAAACCATGCAACCACAAGTCACTTCTGATTAATTAGTTCCTTCTTTACTTTATTTAAAGAGTTTCTCTTTGACACATTCAAACAAAGCTTTGAGATTCAGCTCTTCTAGACACACACACTCATTTTATAACTGCACTTCTAATACACCACCCTTGTCTTATTCTAGGTGTATATGCAGTATAGTAAACTTTGTTATATGTACAAAAAATTCAACCTAGGTTGTAAATATTGTTAGGAAATTATTATTATTTAAATATTAAATGAATATTATCTTGATGAAAAAGACAATATTGTGTCACTTGCAAGAGTTCCCAAATATATGTTCAAATTGCACACAGCCTCATGAGCTACCCGCGAGTAAAAATCAATCTAAAACAAATGCGGTTCAACAGACTACAGGACAAAATTACTTAAAATATTTTTGCACCTGACTGTATTGAATATGCATTTGTAAGAGTTTCCCTCTCAGATGCCAAATTTATGGGAAAAAAGGTTAAAATGCGATTTACTAACTTGCACTTTTCTAATTACCAGTATGTGCGGCGTTATTTAACATGCATGTCTTAAGCAGGTGGTATTTTGCGCTGCCCTGGGTAGATTGCACTGGTCATTATGGAAATAATTTTCTACGTCTGAGTTCTTTAATGTGTGTATTGTCAGTAAATCACATGGAGAATTTCGCCACCCATCTGCGCTTTTTTGTAACTGCGCTAATCTGTCCTGTTTAGTGAGCCTGGCCCTAGATATTTAAATAAATCACAGGGTTTTTGTAATTTTTTACAATTATTTTACACGGTAGCAGCTTTTTAATGAATTTTTATGATGTGAATCAAAAATGTTGATGGATCATGCATATGAATTCACCACCAATTCGTCAAAACTAAAAAAAATTACTGTAAAAATACTGTTATACATCTATTATTGACATTTTTTTGGTTCATTATGAAACTGCCATGGGCTGCCAATTTTTTTGCACTGCTCTTCTGCAAAGAAACAGAATGTACGTTGAGTTCTGGGTTAAGTGTGCAGATTTAAAAAAGATACATCTGCCACGCATCTCACATCGCACAGCTAAATATTCCTCTCTCCGGCTCGGTTATGGCTTGGTAAAAAACTAGGAAATATATTTGATTTCAGGAAAAGTTCTCTGGTTATTTCTAGAGTCGGGGTTGAGGGGGGGTGGAAGAGTTGCTTCCTTAGCCGGATTGGGTTTCACGAGGACCGTTGTCTGGCGTACAGAGCTCATTGTGGTCAGCTGTGTGGGCCACACCCAGTGAGGGATAGTGAGGTGATTGTGTGCATCAGCACAGGGGGAAACAGCCAAACCATTCATCATAGACTGTTTACTTAGCCTTTTCAGAAGCCCTCCAAAAACCACACGTAGCAAATATGAGTTAATCCTGCTGAGAGCAGACAGGAACATACACACACACACACACACACACTCGCTCTCTTCTTAGCATCTGTGGGAGAGACATTGTGTTTATACATAACATGCGAGAGGTCAGTGGTGACAAAGCTTTACACACTGTATTTTAACTTCGACATATACAATGAATACACTCTCAAGAGCACCGCACCATTTCATGAAGAAGACAACTAGGATGGAAAGACTCTTGATTAAACAAAGGAAGACGGAATGAGGTGTGTGTTGGGAGATTTAACGAGCTACATTAAAAAAACACCAATAATAATAACGGTAATAAATGACCTGCAAGCGAAAGTTGTACAAAACAAACTCTGAAAAAGATTTAAAAAAAACAACAACAGAAGGATTGTTGGGCTTACACAGGAATGTTCGACTTCCTCTATCCCAGAAAGGGGCTGAAAAAAGAAAAAGAAATATGAGTATGCGAAAGTTTGCCTCAACTGGCATGTGCCTATTTGAGGTTATGTGTGGGGCATAAACCTCGATCCGATTGCAGTGCTCATTGGAGTAAAGTAAATATTTAACATGCATTTATTCACTAACATGGAAACAAAGGATGCTCTATGTCTGGGATGGAATGCTTGAGCGCTTCAGTGGCCGGCGGGCCTGCGGATTGTTAAGACATGAGTGTGTGTGTGTGTGCATTGAAGGACATTTTTTATAACTTCAGTGCAGAAACTTAGAAAGAAAGAGAACGCTGATTTTTTTTGGGCTGATAAATTTAGTGAGCTATGAGTGGGACCACATGGAATCATAATGCGCTCCTTTTAAAAGTTACATTTTTGAGTCTATAAAATTCTAGTACTAATAGAGTCAGGGGATGATTGAGTGCAGCATCAGTGGAGGACAGATGGTGTGTGTACATACATCCAACCACGTAGCTTTTCAATACTGCATTTAATTGCATGAACACGGTTAGTCAACATATTACAATGTTTTATCTCTGTCCAGTGTCTGTGCTATATCCCTCCAGGAGTTATGACTGACAAAATATCTTTCAGGTATCTCTCAACCCTCTCAAACAAAAAAAAAAAAAAATAGTCATCACTGCAGGCATCTGTTGTTGATGCAGTGCCCAGAAGTTTTTTCGTCTGCAAAATTTGAGAAATTGGTCGGTACACATTCAGTACCATGACTACTATAGAGATGATGAAATTTATGTTACATGCATATCCTATACTTTGGTCTTGAAAAGGCAGACAGTATTGCCAGAACATCTCTCTCCAGCAGCTCTACTGTTTATCACTGTAACTAGGTAACGACAAACATTTTATTAATATTTTTGACATGTTTGAGTCACTACAAAATCTGTATAACATAAAAAAAGGCACTTGTAACTTCTTAACAGATGCTAAGAATGCACATTTTTGCTGTGGTCGCTCTGAAACACCAAACTCACATACAAATGTGCACCTTGTTGCCACATGACCAATGAAAACAATGTTTGATGTCCTCTAACTATACAGAATTGTAGGGCCATATTTTCTACATATGGACAAATTACGGCGACATATACCTACCAAGATTCTACCCAGAGTACCGCAAATAAGCTTAGGGTTGAAAATCAGGTGTGGGGGATCTATTAAAATCAACAGAGGCAAAACAGGTTAAGATCTATTTCATATATTTCTATATTTTATATTATCACCAATAATCCGACTCCTGCAAACCTTAGTAAATCACCATGCGCCTCACAGGGAATCTCCTACAAATGCGTAAGCAGTACATCAGCTGCAAAATGAACAGTGTTCACACCTTTTCATCACTGATTTTTCACTGCATGTCTCTCCTGACAGAGCAGGATTTGCGCTGGTGCAGGTTACGCCAAAAGAGGGTTTGCTCTGGCCTGTAGTTTGAAGATCATACACTCTATGATTTTATATGAAGTCAAATCTGCAGACAATCTCTGACTTTCTGCAACTATATACACACACACACACACATCAGCTCAAAAATCTGGGCAGAAGATGTGTAGTGTATTCCAGCTTTTAGAAACATGCAAAGTATATGACCGCAGTGGTTCACAAATTGCGACATGTTCATACAGACCAGGAACCAGACTAGAGTTCATAAGATCCTTAAAGCGATTGGCTGGTGATAAGAAGAATGCTATCATACCACAACCATATGAACTGCGACTAATAACCGACAAACAGACTTAGGTTCATAACAAAAGGTTCTCTGGATACGGACCTACTTGGGTGGAATTTTTGATTTGAAGACTTCGTCATTTATCAGAGAGAAGTATTTCTGTTTAGTCTCTGTATTAAGGCGCAGATCAAACAAGAGTACAGGCTGGAGTGAATGAAGACAGGATGGTGACAGACATTTTTCAGAGAGAAGAGTGCATTGTCCAGGGGATATCCAGCTCTAATTACAGTATAAATGAGAGGATGAAGGGATGAAAACATGTGGATTTAGAGCGGGTTAATGCTTTGGCTCCTGTAAAAAGGCTGGAGCATTTGAGTAAGCAGCACTACGACTGATCCAGAACAATGCTTGTATTCACAGAGCATTATCTTCACAACACAAAAAACATATGTACATATACAAACTCGCTTCAGCAGAGCCAAGTGCAGTGGAAAACACATCTCCACTGCCAAGACATAGATGGCTGACCACACTGACTGCAGAGAGGTAAGGAGAACGCAGGAGAAAATGGGAGACAGGTTAAACATGAGTGAACGTGAGGCTCGATCGGGGATTTGGTTTCTGCAATCATATGCAGCGGCTTTGGCTGTGCATTAAAAAGGAAATACTAGACTTTGTTCTGTGTTTGGGATATGAGAACGTCTGAAGGGACTGTTTATATACAGAAAGAGCACACGGCTGCTGTTAAGCAAGCGTTGTTTAGGGAAGTTAAAAAAGAAAAAAAGAAAAAAAGTTGCAGATATCCTTTGTTAAAACTGTCAAAAGGAAAGACTTGGAATGAAGTTATGTTCCAAACCTAGATCGCTGTCAATATAGGCATCATACCTGTACCTGCAAAACAGGAGCATTTCTCTTCTAAAGAGTTATCAAAAGAAAACGGCTGCTCATGTTAAGTGTATGGAAGATGCAAGTTGGTCATGTTGCACTTAACAATAATCATGACTACAAGAGGGTAAAACAAAGTTATACTCCATTATACTCAAAGTTATGCTCTCTATATATCAGAGTATAACAAAGAAAGGTTACACTTTATTTTAAGGTCTCCTTGTTATAGTGTAATTATTAGGGGTGTAACAATATGCATATTCGTATTGAATCGTTCTGTTTAGACAAATATTTTTGTGAGCCGTCATCAGACCAAGAGGCAGAGACAAGAAGAGATTGAGGTGTTTTGTTGTTGAATGTATTAATGAACATAGCAGTAGTGATTTACTCCCAACATCTGAGAGACTGAAGACACGGAGGATTAATGTTACGTTTGGTTCTGAAGGGAAACGCCCCCTTGATCAACCAGA
>JAUMHI010000058.1:985798-999576 GCA_032359435.1 Enteromius unitaeniatus | reverse complement strand
TTCTGATTGGTTGTAGATTCGTCCAGTAGTATACAGAGGCATCTGATGGACGCCGGTTAAGCCCGCCTCCCAGAAGGAGGGTAGTAAGGTAGCTTGGCCAGACTAAGCTCCTATAAGCTTTATAGTCGCGGAAGCCAGGCTATAAAAGTCTTACAAGTTTTGAATGATGTCAGGGCAATTTTTTGGGTTAATAATTAATAAAATGATTGCACTGCATGTCTGTCGGACTCATAGACCAGATGTTTGTATCTGTAGTGCCATGATGTGACTAATGCTGAACTTGTGTGGCCATGCTAACATTAGAATATTATTACATGAGAACACATACACTGCCGCTCAGTCAAGGTATTTCCAACTTCTGGCTATAAATGGGATAATATTTTTGGAAGAATTGGTTTCCCTTGAAAAACATATTTAAAATGTAAAAAATACATAATGAAGTCTTTTAAAATTAGTTGAATTAGTCTTTTGCCTCCAACATGCATCTAGGAGCAGGAGTCATTTTTTCGGAGGTTATGAATCACTTGTAGGAATCAGGGAGTGGACAGTGATTTCGAGGAGATTCTCATTTCGGAGCTTGCGGGAGATGTGGAATGTGTGAGTGTTTGCGGCGGTTTCTTACTGAGTTCTCTGTCCACAGCGATGGCTGCCCGCCCCGCCACTGAAACCACACCGACTGTCCTGCCAACTAACTCCAAACAGATCAGCTTGTGTAATCTCCTTACACTTTCCCTGCTGTGCTGTTGCCATGAAGATCTAATTAATTAATGCAATTAAACACATCTGTCAACAGCTTTGCCATCTACACATTTTTGCTTTGCATTTTCTTGTCTGTTTTGAACAAGCGCTACCTGGAAGTGTATCTAATTTCCATCCCTCAGTATTTAGGGTGGAACATATCCCAGTTTTTACTGCGTAATTGGAGGGAACTAACTACATGTGTATGCGTTTTTCAGTGCATGCTGGGAAAGGGGAGAAAGAAGATTTTTGTTTTAGGATCCTTCTTTTTTTTTTTTATCGGATTAAACTAGGGGATTACCATACAGCCTAAACGAAATCAGAACTCAAACACACATAATTAAAATTTCAGCCAATGGCAAAAAAAAACTTCCACACAGATTGTGCACAGCCTGAGCAGAGTGTTTGAGCGAGGAGCATACGTTAGTCATTGATGCTCTGATAACACATGCAGTGCGGTTTACAGCCCACTGCACAGCTGGGATCTGGAAAAGTATATTTTACTGTTCACTGCTTCCTTTTAACAAACTTAAAGGTACCTTGTTAAAAACGACACAAAAGCCACTTTTGTTCAACGCCAAACTCACAACCTTCATCAGAAGCGTTTTTTCCTTTTTTTACTTCAGTAAAACCAAACTGCCATCAGTTATCTAGAGAATGCGTGAGCATGTGGGTGTTTGGAGGTCTTTGCACTTTGAGCATTTGGTAAATCAATTCATTTAAAAAGAATTCAGGAAAGAATTCTGGCGCTAATACTGTGAGTCATGATAGTCTAGCGGTGTCATTTTGTAGTATGCAAAGGGTCTGGGTTCAAACTCTGATATAATATAAACTTTTATAATAACCAATAACCAAGCAAAACTGCGAATGATCTCAAATGTCGTCCTTCAAACACGTTCTGCAATCACATTGGTAGATCTAAAAATTCATTTTCACAAACAGCTGATATTTAAGATGATTTTATCAGCATAAACATACTGTTAGGTGTTGGTTCAAAATTTTTGTAAATTTTGATGAATGCTAAAATGTACAATTTAGACATATTTCTATGTTTAATAGAAATGGCAAAAAAACGGTAAATATTTAGGTAGCTTTTATGATTAAGATGCAATTTTAGCATTTTATCAATAAGCAATTTAAATTTTAGACCTCTTAACCTACCTCAAAAAAATTCTGTGCAGTAAAGGCCTGTTCACACCAGGACAGATAACATGCGCGAATATTGCGAAAAACACTGACGATATTCGACTGTGACATTTGTCCCAGTCTGTACTGTCCTTAAATTATAAGAAAAATATGACAGTACCAAAAGTAACTCACTGCTCAGGATGGATATGAAGATGGCTGAATAAAGACAGTCCTCGAAGATTTGGGTTACATTGCATGAACAAAATTGTTTCAATTTCTAATTATGTTGCGTTTTTGGTTTATTTTATAGTTCTATTACCAGTTACAGCATGTACATCTTTTGTGGCCCATGGCAAGTAGACATTAAATGACAAATAAAGGTTAAAAGATTGCAGAAATGTTATTTATTATAAGATTTAAAGTGAAGTCTTGTTTAGCATTATGTAACGTTAGGCCTATTATTGGAAACGAGCTGGCATCAGAATCAGAACAGAACTGTTGTCATTTCATATTAAGTAAACAATTTAATGTCATTGAAATCAAGGTAATTGATTAAAATTAATGCAGCGATTACAAAATTCACAAGGATTACTTTTGTATGCGTCAGTATTGTACATTTAAGTGCCTGTAAAAACGTAAGTAAATGAATGTCTTATGGAGCCGCTTTGTACATAAAATACAAATTATCATGAGAGCACGTTAGCGTATTCTTTGTGTTTTGTTCTGGTCTTTTTTTTCCCGAGGTGACCATATTTGGAATTCCTGTCCTCGTTATTAGTTTATTAGTTGTGTTCCCCAGGTGTTTTCAGTTCTCTCATTATGTCCTCGTGTATATTTACCCTGTTTGTCCTAGTCTCCCTTGTCAGTCCATAATGTAGATTTAATGTAATTTGTGTGTTGATACATTAAAAGGAATCTTTTTGTTTACGCCTTGGTTTAAGACAGTCATTTCTACAACCTCAACACGTAACACTCATTGGTTTATTGTCATGATTAGTTTCAGGTGTGTGTTGTTTAATCACTGGTCCATGTGTGTATATATAGCACTCATATTTGCTTAGTCGGTTGTCTAGCTTTGTTATTGTAACCCTCTGTTGGTGAGTTTGTCAAGTCTGTTCAAGTTAAGTTCTCATGCTCATGTGTTCGCAACTTGACTCGCCCTTCAGTGGAATTTGTATTTATATTAGGAGCAGCTTTTATATTCATTTTAATTATGAATCGTGTGAATGTGCAATGCTTTCAAAACATTATTTATTTATTATTATTATATTTTTTAATTAACTTTTTAAATAAGCATTAAAAATCCACAAATACAGTTAAAACAAAGATTAGCAACATTAGTCTGCTTTCTTTAACAAAATAAAGGCTAGTGAAAATGACATTACCTTTGATTCTGAAAAGAAATGAAGCTCTGCAAGTGATGTAATGAACAAAGTCTCCTTACTCTCTCTAACAACATAAATATTTGCATATAAATATTCCCTTGACAACACAGTCTTGTCAGATTGTTAAATACTTTTCCTTCACATCAGTGAAGTGTGTAATGTTGTGTTCTACACGGTTGCTGATTGGTCTGGTTCATAGCTTTACCACTTTAACCAATACTTTTTACATTGTTGCACTTGATTCTTTACAAATACCAGAATGCACTGCAGCAAGCTGAAGAAATCCAACCAAGATGGTGCAAGTTTAAAGATATGTAGACTTTTTTTGTCTGACAGACTATAATGTAAAAAAACGAACTATTTTATCTAAGATTTGTGCTAGTTAGAGTATGCTTTGGTTAGTTTAGCAATATTTAAATTTCAAATTCTATTGGAATTCTATTGAAAGTCTTATCTCCTGTGTGCTTCACATGACCTCTATTTTGTCTTGAGTAACAGATTTCCCCTGCTGCTCTGAGAACATTAACATAATGAGGCCTGTTTAGTGGGAACTCATATATGGGCATCGGCTTCACTCTCATCTCTGCTATCTACGGGTATCAGCTCTATCTGATGGAGCACCAGCATTACAATGGAAACTGTATGACAATATGCTAAATATAGAGGCAATCAAGCCTTAATCATGACACACATCAGCATGTAAGTGCCATTTATTACTAGCTCTCATCATAAACTTTCCATACACTGAGTAATCCGAGTGTCTGCTGTTAAAGCCTGGTGGCATTTTGGCCCTGGTTTTGCCATTTGAGACAAATTTCTGAGATCCTAAAGGATTTCTGTTGTTACAGGGCAAAATTGTGAAGCTTTGATCGCCTACTGTGACGTTCACAGATGGAGAATTAATGGTCTTTGTGATGAATTTTATGCTGGATGAGAAGCTTTGGACTTTGGAGACCGTTCAAAATCCTGCTTGTTACAAATTGTCCCAACTCTCTTTAATATACGTAATAACTATGTCTGTCTTTTTGTGGTTTGAATAAAATCATTTAGAGACAAACAAGATGGCATAGATTTTCTACTCTTGAATTACCACCTGAAATTTGAGTACATAATGGCGTGTCAGTGCTAAATTGCAGGTAGATGTCTTGGGAAAGAATTATTATATAGCCTGTCAAGAAAAAAAATACATGTCTTCTACAAATCCAGTCGTTTAATGTATTAGATTTTTAAAATAAAACTATACAGTCAGTGCTCTTAAAAACTCAACGCAACTAAAAATTGGTCAGAGATGTTGCACCTATCATAACTGTTGGATTGAAATCTCCCCAGCCTCTGTTGGTGGTCTGTCTCTTTCACTGATTAAAAATAGAAAAGCATACCTGGGACTTAAGGTGTTAGGGATTATTTGAATATTACAGTATGCTGGATAGGTTCGGAACAGAAAATCTGCAGGACGGTGTTTGTCTGGTAGAGGGGTTTAACACCCTTGAATTAAACAATTGCCAGAGGCCATCAACTCAGCGGGGACTTCTCTCGGTAGAGTGGTTTAGATTTGCCTAGGCTCACTCAGACTGTTGACTGCTGACAAGAAAACATTTCACTCTGGAGTTCGCTATGGAAAAATGTAGACTAAAATACGAATATAGTGTGACCATGAAATTCATGTATGTAACTCTGTTAATGTTAATCAACACTATTTAGATTTTGATGTTAAAACTACGGAGAGTGACACTGACTGAATTATTCTGTTGTTGAACATGGGACACCATTTTAAGAGACTATCCTTAATGACTAATGACATTTCTGTGCAGTTCATATTAAAGGTTCAGTTGATGAACAGCATAAAAGTAATTACTGTTTTAGTCTCCGAAGTCTTTCTTATCGAGCACTTCTCTCCGTCACTAACAGTAATGCTAGAAAAATCAACTGTTTTATGCAGAGAACTGACATTTAAAGGAATAGTTCACTAAAAAAGCTTCTTGGCTGATCTATGACTCGACATATGATGCAGTTTATGTGATGTCAAGTCAGAAGCCAGAACTCGATTCTCTCACAAAAAACAATTGAAAGTCAGTTATTTCTCACAAAACTTCTTGTGCTTGTAAAGTTTCTTGGGGGAACGTAAAAGTTAAAAAAATATTTTTTCCTCCAACCCTAATTTTTTTCCCACCACCATGACACCTAAGGGGCTCCGTACTAAATAGTATTGTTCCTGATAACGTTCTAAAAAATAATGATTTGATATATTATATAATTATATAATATTATTTATATATTATAGTTATAATTATTAATTATTACTGACGATTCTTATAACATTTCAACTTCAGACACTATTTAACCAGCAAGTTATTTTTTTTTATTTGTAAAAGTAGGCTATAGCCTTCAGCAAAACACAACAAATGCAGTCTTTAAGGTTCATCCCCTTACAGATATTATTTATAGTTGCTAGGCTGCATTTTATTTAATGAAGCTACATTTAGGATAAACTAATTAGTCAATTGAATGCAAATTCCATAATAACTGCTAGAATTACAAAAAAATTTGTTCATGTCTGCATAAAACAGTGAGGTATGTCGTTTTATCTGTTATTGCAATCATAAAAATTCTGAAATATTGAAGGGCCCCAATGTGGTTACCTCAACTGTATGCCGGGCCTTAAGCCACTGCTAGAATTACATGGATCTGAATTTAGGCCGTTTAATAGTCAACAATCCATGCTTATAAATATATAGTGCTACTCCAGAGTCTAGCTGCTGATCCGAGGACTTGAAAACTCTGAATTTGAATTAAAAGAGATGAGAGACGCATGAAAGGGTGGCTTCTGTTCCAATTAACATCAGAGACAATGTTTGAATCCTTTCAACTTTATCCGATATCCTTCCTCAATGTTCCAGTTTAATGGCTTCCTCTGTCTAAATATTTCTGTGTTGTTAGGGGAAATGGTACATGTTTAATAACTCAGACAGAAGAGAGCTGGCGACTGAGGTACATGTCTGAGCAGATCTGCCTCTTCAAAGACAAAAGCAACAACCAACTAATAAGCATTCAGGCTCTCTCCAATATTTGGGGTGCACTACTGAGGTTCCATGGAAATCTACACACATTAAATATCTGGGAAATATTGTTTTATTAAAAACTATTATTGTATGTAAATCTGGTGATATAATGGACTGTAAATGCTGTCAGACATACAGAACACCCCTGACGGGATTAAACAACTTAGTAAAGCTCATTAGCCATTTAAACAGTTCAAAGTAATTACAAAGAACTAGTCAATAATTACTATCCATTTCACACATTCCAACACTAATGAGATTTCTGTAAGCTTACCAGAGGACATGCAGCCTTGTTTTGAATGATGTTTCGTTTCTTTCTTTCATAAATCTTTCTTTGCATGAACTGGATTTTGGCAATTAGAAAAGTTCAAAGGTGTAGTTTTTGAGAGTTTATTGCTCTTCTCTGTGTACATTTCACACATCTTCAGCTCATTAACAATGTCTGTAGTTCTGGATTTTACAAATGAAGGCATGTGCTGCAGACCTGCTTAAACGTAAACGAACACACAACACTGTCTCAAAAAAAATGACTTTAAATTAACTTGTTTACAATCTTGGTTCTCTAGAGATTTTCTATCAATTTGCAGCACTGAGGCTTCCTGAAGTGTTGGAACTGTTGCATGTCTTACCTGACTTGCTCTTGATTCTCTTGGATGGCTGTTTCTTTTTAATGTACTTGGCAGCGTCCTGCTGCAGTGGTGGTTCCTCCTCCTGCTCAGCTATCGGCTCAGGGATGGACTCGCATCCAACTGCAAAACAACATACAGATATTCATTATTAATAATACGTTTCTAGTTTGTAGTATAACTCTGTACTCCACTTAACCCGATAAAGCCTACTGTTTCCTGTTTGATGCATGAATTTTAAGTGATCAAAACTTCGACATCCACTCTTCGACATTGGCTCTGACTGACGGGTCTTCTTTTTAAAACAGTTTGAAGATGTCTTGGCTTCGAGGTCATTCGTTTCCAGAGATTTTCTGTTGGAATTCTTGCGTGATATAGGTTCCCAGGTGCAGAAGAGTTTGTGGTTGCCTTTTAATGTATTTTTTATTTAATGATGCGTCAAATTTGGACTCATCTAACCATGCAACACTTTTCCGCTTTAAAATTTTAAATGAGCCTTGGAACCCAAAGGACATGACGGCTCTTCTTGGACCAAGTTTACATATTGCTTCCTTTTTTCATGATAGAGCTTTGGTTGGCATCTGCAGATTGTGTTTACTGACAGTGGCTTCTGGAAGTATTCCTGGGCCCATTTAGTAATTTCAATGACAGAATCATGCCAATGAGTGATTCAGTATTGCCTGAAGGCCTGAAGACCACGGGCATCCAATTACGGTCTTCAGCCTTGTCCCTTATGCAATGTGTTTTCTACAATTTCTCTGAATAAATAAATCGTTTTATTTCAACAAAACACACTGAGTAGTTACATAAAATTATACTTTGTGCTTTGTGTAGTAGAAAATCAATGTTGACACACTGTTGACATATTTCAAATTTCTTCAAACTGCTGGCAGATCAGAGTCCACCTGCTGGACTCCATTAGATGGATTTAAAACTCACTGCTGAGGATCAGCCGGAATTAGGAGTGCTGATGAATCAGCCTCTTATGTCTCTTGGTCCAGCCTCTTACCCACAATCCTTTTTCGCTTTTTTTTACACCCACATACCCCAAATAGACAAATCTAGTGAGACTGCTTACTTTCCTAAGAAAAGCTTATCATAATCCTTCTCTAATATTTACACAGACCTCAACAGGTTATTCATTTAGGAGTAATATTTCAGATCAGAGATTGAGGTCTCATAACGCAGGTATTTGTGTAGATGTAGTGTGCAGCCTACAGCAGGAGGGCTTGTCTGGGATTGACACTTAACTACTCCTACAAGAAGAATGCTTTCAAACGTTACAAAAACAAAACCTGATATCTGCTAACAAGCAACTCAAAAATGTCTGGTCTCAGCTTGTAACTGTGACTACAGGCACCCAAAAAACTCTGTACAGAGCAGGTCCTGATGCTGCAGTATGCAGATGACTGTGTTTTGTGGCCCACACTCCAGAGCAACTTCAAACTGTTCTTGCTGTGGCAGTTACAGTAGGATGGGGCTGACAGTCAACACTACCAAGACAGAAGTGCTCTGTCAATGGAGTACCAATGTCCCACCCACACTACCTGCCTTTACTGTTAGGGACGAACAGCTTTTAGTAGTGCAAACTTTTAAATTTCTGGGGATTATTCTTGCTGAGGACTTTGGCATTGGCAATGAAATTCAAAGCCGTATTAAACAGGCATCAGTTAGGGACTTCGCCATAGAGTCTTTTACAACAAGAATCGTCAAACTTCAAAAAAGGTTGCATTATCCAGGCAGTCTGTATCAGCACCCTCCTTTATATCTGTGGAAGCTTGGGTAACCTATAGCTCTAACATCAGGTGCCTAGAGCGCTTCCATATAAGCTGCCTTTAGCACGTTCTGAGGGTTACCTGGTGGGATTGTGTACCTCACACTGAAATACTGGAAAAGAATTGAGGCAATGATCACTCAGTGCCAGCTGCAGTGGTTGGGGCATGTGATTGGGATGCCCCCATGTTGACTGCTATGCAGGGTGCTGTATGGCCAGCTGCATCGTGGTCGACATTCAACTGGGGGGCAGAAAAAGTGATTTAAGTATCAGATGAAGATCGCCTTGAAGAAGTGTAAGATCAGACCCGAGGACCTGGAGGATGTTGCAGCTGACCGTACCAGCTGGAAAAACTGTTTAGAGATGGGGTTTATACGTTCGAGATGGAGAGGACAAGTAAAAGACAGCAAAGGCGAGACAGTAGAAACACAGCCATGGTTCCCACCACTGCCTCTACTACTACTATGTATATATGCCCCACCTGTAATAGTGTGGTTCTAGGATAGGACTGTTTAGCTATCAAAGATCTCACCGTTAAAAGAGTGGACATCGTCCATCGTGCACCGAGAGAAAGGGATTTGTTGTTTTAATTCATGAAGCAAGACTTGTTTTAGCTAAAAGATTCACTTTTAAAAAAAATAGAAATATTAAGAGTCATGTTTAGGAAAAAGGGTAATTAGAAATTTATTTTGTCACTGAACAATTCTTGCAATGACATTTCCTGCAGAATAGTCAGGAAATTGAGTGCTGAAAGCAGGTAAAACCATGTTAATTTGCTACTTTCCCCAACACTCAGCAGTTCTGCACCATGGGTTTGAGGCTCCTATCAACAACTATGTTTTTGTTTCTTCTAGACGTTTCCACTTCACATTAACAGCATTTAATGTGGTCATTCTTTAGCAGCATAGAAATCTGCTAAAATCTTCTGCTGAATTGCAGTAAATATAAGTCAATGAGTTTTTACGTCTACAGCCACTGTTTTTATTTACAAAACATTTAGCAATTAATGTGCCGAAAATAACTCACCTAATTAGAGGAGGTGTACATACAATATAATATATAATACAGTCAAGCCTGAAATTATTCATACCCCTGGCAAATTCTGACTTAAGGTTACTTTTATTCAACCAGCAAGTTTTTTCTTGATTAGAACTGACACAGGTGTCTCCAAAAAGATAATAAGACGATGTACAAGATGTACTAGGATAGCTATACTAGGATAAGGATATACTAGGAATTATGGTTATGGTTAAAGCTTATGGTTGATACCAAAATCTCAGTTTTGTAATTTGGGTCACAGTGACTCATTTTCCTGGATCAGGTCAAATATAATCATTACAATGAACAGGTTTGTTACAACGCTTAATTTAGCTTACTGTGTTACCTACTTGTTGTTCCATTGCAATGTCTAGTCTGCCCATAAGCTTGAATGATGCATGGCTTAAAAATGTGTCAATTATCATTTGAACACAAACGCAAACTGTATTTTATTTAAGTGTTTGGGTTACTCTTTATTTTATGCATTTAAGCACTGATTGATATTAATTAACTACATGTACTAACAATACGGTAAGGGTTAGAATTAGGCTTTGGCTTGTTAGGGTTACTTGCATGCAATTATGCATATTTAATTGTTATTATAACAGTAAGTCCATGTAATATGTGTAACATGGACACATTAAAATAAAGTGTTACCAGTATTTGATTTATCATTTTAATTTCGTCAAGAAAAAAAAACACCTCCTTTAAACAAATCTTGACTTCAACGAGTGACTCCTCTATGAACGAACCGTGACCTCCAGTGGTTCATTCGAAAGACGACCTTAAAGACAGACAAATGAAACAAAAACACAAGGTCCCACTGATATGAGAAATACGAAGGCATTAGCTCAGAGGCAGGTGCTCAGGTAGGGGGGCAATCCTTCCGTGTGATGTCATCACTCTAACGCAAGGTCAGGTGAGGGAGAACAGGACTCACAGAGGGAAAGGCAGACAGGAAGACACAAATCAGACAGATAAAGCAGCCAGGTCACAAGTGTGCGTATGAGAGAGTGTCAAGAGTCTGACTTTAAACTTGAAGGAATGGAGCAACACGTCCTGCAGACATATTTCATCAGACAAAAGCAATTTAAGCAGGATTCTCTGAGATTAGTCACTCATTCTCCTCCACACGACTGGCAACTGACCAAACGCTGTGTGCTCAGACATCCTGCCATCTGCGGGGAGGATAATATCTACACACCCAGTGTCCAAACACCAGAGAGTGAGACAGTCCGAGACTTCAGGGAGGACAGGCGTCTGATAACAGAACCCATCAAGTTAATCATTCACACATTCCTCAGGGATCTCTGGCGTTTTATGTGTCCTCTGAAGTAAAGCTCTATTCTTTCTATCCTTATTGCCCCTGCACGTCACTACAATAGCATTAGGGTAACACGAGAAGTCTTCATACGTACTTTACTACCAAAATAAAAGACAAAACAAGACTTTTACACTCTGGTGAAAGGTTGTTTTTCACTGCACTAGTCAAGTTTTAGTTTTTTGTATTCTTCCATAGCATGCTTTTATTCAGGTTAGTGAAAAGAGGGCATCCAGGATACACATTAAATGATTATTTAAATACACTTTATCTAGTTGTGTTGTTTTCAATTACAATACATATATTTTTTTAAAAAGGCAGCTTAACCATATTCATTTTTTATCATGCCCTTAGCAAAAACTCCACTTTCATACAAATAACTTTATCCAACTTCTAATTTTAATACATGCACACAAAAAAGGATTATGAACATGAAGAATTAATTTTTTGGAGCGAATTGTCAAAAACGCATCCTGAAAAATAAAATAATTCAAAAGCTCTATAATTCAAAATTTATCCTACAAGACGAATGAAAGCTTGTTAGCATGTTCATATTGGAAGGCAGTAGTGAGTACTGTACTGTTGTAACCTAGGAAGTATTATTAATACCTTGGTATGGCATGAGCAGTCAAGCTTTAAAGTGGTCTTAAACATAGAACTAAGGCTGGTAAATAGTGGGAACTCCTCTTTTATCTCTGTGACCTAGGTACTAGGCTCTGAATAATGCCATTAACTCTTGCCCTACTCCATTGGTTTAAGTTGGACAATGAAAATGAAACCCCAAAGATATTTCTGACCTGGCATCATGACGGTTGTAGGGACATTGGCTTCTGAGGTGAGAGAGAGACGGCCACCCTTGCCCAAGCGGTCACAGAGCAGCGTGATGTGTTTCTTTAGGCGTGACGTGTCTTTTGGGATGGTTAGTGGGCCGGTGCTCAAGCTGATGGCCTGATCTTTTGAGCTGCGTGACAGACACGTTTTTAAGAGGTGGGAGACAGCTGCATCCACGCTCTCCTCCCAGCCCTGAAAAAACATACACAGACTAAGCCTTGCAAATATAACAATTCACCATCTGAAAGTGAATAAGAGAGTCTTGTGTTGTGCTTGATGTGAAGTGTGAAATTTATGATGTTCACACTAATGACTAGAGTACAAAGCAACAAGAAATGTTGTCTCAAACTTTATGAGCAGATCTTAAACGCCTCTTAATTCCTTTATGTTTAGATTAGTATATTGTCTTATTTATTTTTAATACTTTCTCATCCTGTTTTTATTCAATGAGCCACAAACACTCCCTACCATCCACTTCATTTTTGTAGCCACATCTAAAACTCCATCTACATACAAACAAGCCATAAACATTTAAAAGGAATTTCTGTTCGAGTACATGCTTTTTTTTTTCCTTTTTCCTTTTCTTTTTTGTTGCTCGGTTTGTGATGCCTCATGAATGGAAAGTTACTCCCTGTGAACAAAGATTGTTATGTGTGTGTGCGTCTTTAAGACTGGCCTGCAGCATCTCCAGCCCACCCTTTTGCCGTCAAGCAGGCTAGTGAGGCTCTGAGAGATGGGCCGGGGTGTTGACAGGCAGGTGGAATGTGGGACGACTGTCGCCATACAGACAGCCCTTAATGAGATCTAATAGCAGGTAATCTGCCTTGTTACGCTGATGACAGGGGCGAGCCCTTTATTGACTACAGAAGATAAAAGAGAATCAGAGGGACAGAAAGAGGAAGACATTGATAAATTGGATAAAATTCTCCAATAGAGGAAATTAGCGGATAACAACAGCCTGAGTAATAAAAGACGCTAAAGACACACTGTTTTTTGGCATACTGAATCACACTCTCTATGAATTACCTAAAGAGAGTTTAAAAATCCAAATATTGTTAACGGTCCCGAGTAACTCTCTTCAGATTAAAAGAATATTTCCATATGTGGCTATAAAGCCGATGACCCAAAAGAGAAAGGCTAAATTATTGCATTTTCCGAGTGTTGCTTGATGGCACAGAATACAGGGATGTTGCGGATGCCAGGGCACTGCGATGTGGTAGCTAAAATGTTCTGGGTGGTTGCTAAGGCAGTGGTTGCTATGCGCAGTGGAATAGCTTTGTCATAAAAAGTGGTGGGAACAGTGGCATGTTGGGTGGTTATGCTGATTCAAGCAACTTTCTGCATGCAGGGACAACTAGGTCTGCAAAAAAAAAAAAATCTTTTAGAAATAATAATATGTATTAATATTATTTTAAAATAAAAAATAAAAAAATCTACTATTTTAATACACTATTAAATAAAAAAATACATGAATTTTGGTTAATTACGGACCTAAAGAGAATTGTAGGTAGAGGTTTTCTTGAGGTTACGCAAAGCAACCTAGGACTAACAATCTGATTGACAGCAGTGGTTCTTAAAGGTGCTCTATGCGATGTTGCAGGATTTTAGCTCGATTTCATTTTTATCTCTAACCGTACGCATAACCCCTCGATCGTCTTGTTGTCTGCCCTCTGAAAACACTGGGAAAAAACCCAGTCTCGAAAGACAACACAGAGGCTGCAATACCGAAACAAACACTAAACACTTCGAAGATTGTTTGCACGCATTAAACCCCACCTCTTCTTGCTGATTGGTTGGCCGAAGTTTGTTTTTGTTGTGGTTCACATCCTGTGCCCATAGTGTTTGTTTCGGTATTGCAGCCTCTGTGTTGTCTTTCGA
>JAUMHI010000058.1:962175-985698 GCA_032359435.1 Enteromius unitaeniatus | reverse complement strand
ACATCCTGTGCCCATAGTGTTTGTTTCGGTATTGCAGCCTCTGTGTTGTCTTTCGAGACCGGGTTTTAAATACTGCAACATCGCATAGAGCACCTTTAAGGCAAAGATGTTATGAATATATTAATATTGTGTGGATGTGGGAAAATGTAATTTTTTTTTTTTTTGTAAAATTTTTTTTTATTTATTTAAAATTTCTCACAGACTTTAGGGGTGTGAGCCAAACAGGCCCATTGCTCAAATTTCATTGGCAACCAGATACCAGAATGCACCAATAGAAAGTTTTTTTCAAGTCAATCGGACTAATAAAGGCACAATTATAGACATTTTATGTGTTTGGCACCACATAGTGGCGAAACTCTACGATTTTTGTCATGTGACCTAAAATAATTGAGGTCTAACATATGGACATCGATTTCGGTGTGAATATCATACTGTTGTAATTTTTATAGCAATTTAAGAAAAAGTGGTCCTGCTTCTTTTTAATATTTTGGCATTTCTTTGTGACTGTAATTCAAAAACTATTTAAACCATCATCCCCATTATTTGTGTCACAAGGTTTACATACCAGGTCCCCTATTATCTGGTGTAAATGTTTTGTGTGTGAGTGTGTGTGTGTGTGTGTGTGTGTGTGTGTGTGTTACATATACTGTTTTATTTAAAATTATGAAGCCTGACAGATTAGAGATGCTTATCTGTTTTACATACTATTACAAGCCATCAATAACTTTCAAAAAATTGTGAAGACTCAAGTATTCTGATATCAGGAACAACACAGCTACTGCTCCTGGAGTGTGTTTTCACCATATCAGAAGACACATCCGACATTACTGGAGCCTATAAAAGTGCGATAAAGCATTGGAAGAATTTTACTGGGTGAGAGAGACAATTCCGATGTGAGCCAGCCTAGAGAAACTTGACTCTATCAGGGTATCACTCACGTAATTATTCGAATATTTATATTCTAATGGGGTCACTATCATTCTCACTGTGTGTTTATGTGTCACATTTGTATTACAGCTTTTTGTGCTTCAACACCCATGTCACCCAACACCTGGAGACAGATTCTCCAGGTCAGCTAGACACGGGCTGCTAATTCATGGGGGTGTCTAATGTCAAAGGCTAGGTTTGTGTGTGTTCTCTCACAAGTTGCGGTGTGTCCTGCAGCAGTGGTAGGAGCGTGGCCTCCAGGATGGCAGTCTGCTCTGAGCCGAGCCCCTGCCACAGAGACAACAGCAGGATGAGGAGGTGAGTGGCGCTCCGCAAACGTGTAAAAGCTTGGAGCAAACGCTCCCGGTTGTCTTCTGCTGCATCTGCTAATGCTATAACCTGACACAGAGACAAACAGAGAGAGAAAAGAGTCTCAATTACAACTTACTGAACAGTTTTTCCAAACTTCATGATTGATGTCTTATCTAATCAATAATAATTCTTCAGATTGTGGAGTTAAATATGCCCTGGATATAAACTGCCCTCCAAAAGTTTGGAAACCCCCCTGGCAAAGTGTGGATTTGGTGATAACAGCTTAAATCCTTATCATATTTTGGTGCAAATACTGTACATGAAAGCAACTTGACATTATCACTGAACACCAGCAATAATACTTTTCATTTTGATAACAATGGTAATATAGAGATGTCAAAGTTGAGCTACTATGGGAGGAACTGGACCGTGATGTCGGTAAGAAGTGTACTTCAGGAGGCTTGGAGTAATATATACAAGTCAATGTTTGAATAAACTGACAGATTATGAGCTGTAATAGCTGTGGATGAATCGAAAATGTACGTATTTTCCATGTATCAACTGTTTATGTAATAAAGCATGTTTGTGTAGTCACTTATCAGTGCAAAATTATCACTAATTTAAAAAGATTCATGGCAAAATCTTCCAAAACCCCACTTTTCTAGGGCATTTCCAAACGTTTGGAGGCCAGTGTAGTCTTAAAAATGCACCCTAAGATGCGTCTTGTCGTGAGCAAATTGAAAAATTAAAAGTTAAACATCAGTGTTTCACTTAATGCTGGTTTGTCTCTTTGTAATAAAAATTCAATGAAAAGTGGAATATGAGAGTCTGTTGAAAGAGATAAATAAACAAAGGAAAAAAAATAACAGAACAAGACAGTTAGGGGTGTGCTCTATAATATAAATGAACACTGAAAAAGTTCAAAAAAGCATTCAAAAGTAAACCATCATACAGGTCTGATAAACCACACCTGTAGTGTCAATCATATTGAAACCACAAGGCACAGAGCACAAAAAAACACACCGAAACAGTGTGTGAGAGAGACATCTGCTATTAAAGATCAGTGTGTATTGATAAAAAGGTCTCAACGGCCAATCTAAATAGACTTTCAGTGAAGGAGCTTTTGTGAGTGAGAGTGCAAGAGTCGATTGATGCCAGCTGAGCAAAAACAAAAGCACATTTAACGGGAAAGAGAAAGAACTACTTACACAAAGAACAGACAGCCTAGAATAGGTAAAACACCCCTGAGAAAAGATGTAAGGCAATTCTTGAACTAGCTCAGTGAAGAACAGTACGATTTTAGCTGAATGTATTGTATGTGCCTCAGGAAGAGAATAATACACACTTTCTATCTATTCAAGTACCTTATTCAAAGAAGAAATCTGAAAAAAAAAAAAAAAATTGAGAAACCGGAAGTGGGTTTTCATTATGTACAGTGTTAAGTATCACTTAAGATGAGTTCAGATTAGAAACCACTATCTTGAAGAGCTAAAATTTGCTGTTGGTTAGAAAAGAACAGACATGAAACAGCTGGCAGACCGTTAGACCCATCAGTGTGGTCACCACTTACCCATGGGCACATTCTACAAAAATTACATACTCTAAAAATACCCCAAACCATTTTGAAATATAACATTTCAAGCCTAAAACAAACCCCAGCCAATGCCAAAGACAGGCAAGAAAATATATATAGTTCTTCGTGGGATGTCAGTAGTCAGTGGTTCGGTTCATACCTTCAGAAGAATGAGAACATTTCACTGCTGGATCTTGTCATTATCAGACCTGAGTTCCAAAATAATACGAAACTCTCAAGAAAGCATCAGCAACATTGTTTGGAGCCATGAAGTCCTTTTGCATGACAGTGGTGAAGCGCAGGGGCATCATGAACATGTGAGGGGCCACAAGTCAAAAGGAGGACAAAAACTCATTTTAAAAAGAACACAATGACTTTTCATTTGGGTGGAGGAAAATCAACATGAAACATTAGCATATGAGCCATCCACTTGTACAAGCAGACAGGGAAAACTTGATGTTCGCATTGGTCTGAATGAAAATGTAATGGGTTTGGAGATGTAAAAATAGTTGTTTCCACGGTAGCGCTGTACACAAAGCAGCAACTGCGCTCACAAACCTGCTTTATCAGGCTAATCAGAACAGATTAGCATCACGCAAAGGAGATGTTTTGAAAAATTAATTGTTGAGTGAATTGCAAGTCATTGAGTAAATGAGGTAAAAATAAATGCAAATGATAAAAATCAAGAAGTGTTTTTGACCCTGCGTGCATTTTTGGGGACTCCCAAAACCCAACACATGAACTTTTCATAACCCATAATTTAATTTAGCATACAATCAATATTTACATTGTTAACATGACATAAATATTACTATGCCATGAATAAAGTTGATTAAAAGTTTATTGAACCCAAAAATGTTCCCAAAAAATATTTTTAAATTAAGTTTTTCATGATCAACTAAACATTATTTTGCACTGTGGCATTATTTTAATGGCAAATTGGGGAATTTATTACTCATGAATATAGTGGGATTATATGCAAATTACATACATCAACAGCTGAAATGAATTGCATCACTGATATTTAATTTTATATAACAAACTCCACAAAAAATGAATAGTAAAATATTACTACAGTCTTCAGTTTCACATGATCCTTCAGAAATTCTAATATGCTTTTTTTGCTTCAAGAAACATTTCCACATATCAATGTTGAAAACAGTTAAGTTCTAATTGAGAATGTTTTCAGGATTCTTTGATGAACAGAAAAAAAACGATTAAAAAGATATATTTCATAATGCATTTCTTTAGATCAATTTAAAGCACGCTTGCTGAAGAAACGTATTTGTTTCCTTTAAACACACACATACACCTTGAACAGTAGTGCACAAAAAAACACTATGTATTTATGCCACTAATAAATGACCGATTTAAACAATGTATTAATAAAAAGTATGTGTAAAAAAACCTATTATTTAGAAAAGATTACTTAATTTTTTTTTCACTAAATGAAACAATATTTTTTTTTGTATTATAGCTAAACTGATATAGCTGGTTACTAAATGTGTGTGTGTGTATGTGTGTGAAAGGAAAGCTGGGAGGTTGATGACAGAGATATGAATCTGTACCAGCAAGCGATCCTAGACAGTTACCATTGTTGTTTTTAGTCAGGGCGCAGAGATTACATTGAGATGGATAAAGAAATGCTCGCAAAGACAATTCTTGTTTATAAACTTGTCCATTGAAGGTAGTTAAATAAGACTAAGGGTATGATAGTATCTGGCAACCCATAGAGACAACTAAGATGCCTTATCAGCTGGCTCAGATCTGATAAATAAGCCACTCCATGTCTCTTGAGTTCTGTCTTCCTGGGAAAATTGTTCATTATCCACCTTTTCCCTCACTCCTCCATGTGTGAAACCACTGAAGTGAGAGACTTCCTGCGCGATGCTCCACACTTCCATTAAGTCAACAACAAACCAGAAAACTTTTAGGAAGAAAACTAAACAAATCTTCCGCAGAGTTGATAAGAACAGTTTTTCATACATTTCTCATTTTAAAGCTAAATGCTATTTTTTTGTCCAAAAATGTCTGAAATGTGTGCTTAACAAGCAATTGAAACGTAGAGCAGTGTTGAAACACTTTATGCATTTATGAGCAAATTTACTATGCATTTCAACAAATAAGCAACAAACAAATCTTGCATATTTCACAACACTTATTATATATAATATATTATACTTATATTTTTATATATATATATATATATAATTTCCCTTTGTAATTTGTAACATTCATGCTTGTTTGCATTAATAAGTATTTGAGTACCCCAGGGCTCTGCTCTAGGTCCCTTCTCATTCCACCATAACATGACAGACTTGTGATATTGGAGTGTGATATTTGACCCTTTTGTACTAAAATTCAATGCCTTCTATAGCAGTTTTATCTCAATGCCATAAAAAAACTTGCCACCACGTCATACATAATGTAAAGGAAAGATATGGAAAGCTTAACAATAAAATTAGGTACTTCTTATTCAATTTCTATCAAGCAACTGAAAGAAGAAGACCAGCATTTGGGCAAGACTTCAGGGATAGATGGTACGGTTGTTTGTGTATTCATGGCTAGGTTACTCACGGTTCCATATATAGAAGCCATGAGTCTACAAACAGCCCTTTCATTACTGTGAGCTTTCTCTAGTCATTTTAGCAGACACAATCCAACAGTCTGTAATCAACAGTTAAACCTCACCTCCCAGGCAGAAACCAGCCCACCTCCATACACTGACCCCCCCTGAAGTAACGACAACCTGTCATTTATACTTACGAATATAAAACCAAGAGAAAGATGAACTATATGCAGGCTGTGGACAAAATAATAAACACATGGGAGCGGAATCATTAAAGAGTTCAGGAAAAAGTTACTCTTACTGCAATGATTTAAAATTATAATAACAATTGTAAATGCAGTTGCAAAGTTTAGTTGCATAAATTGTAATTGTTAATTATTAATATGTTGTGCCTGTTGTGAGGAACAAGTTCTTTGAAATCTGGAGGGTTTAGTTTGAGATTTTTCTCCCCAGGTTATGACAGCTAAAAAAACTGGAATGGCCCTTGAAAATGAAGAGGGTAAAAATCCTATTGATTTGCTATAATACATAACATAACATAAAATACACAAATTGACTTATTTAATCAATACATCTTAGTTTAAATAAAAGTCATTCCCGAGACTACTGTAGTTCTGTCTCTTCCCTCCAACCACCTCTTAATACATTTGTGCTTTAAAATATGCAAATATGTTACCTATAAACCCTACACAACTTATATTTTATCTTAAATCCATATTCAGTGCAACAAAGAACACACAATAATGCTTCTCGGTCTTAACTCGGTCAAACACAAGCAGCAAATAGCAAGTGAAAGATAAATCAATTGTTGCCTTAAAGGTTTGGCATTGTGCAGAGATGAAGATAAATAGTTTGTTTGTGAAGATGCGTTCTCTGCACGGTGTGTATTTACCTTTTCGTTTTGTCTTTGGCTCACAGAAGTCAAACAACTGCTTGGAAGGGAGATAACGTATGATGCAGAAACATTTTGATTTTGGGTTTAGAATCAGCCTGATCTGATCCATCTTAAAGATCAAGACATGAAATAAATATTTTTGGTTTTATGAAATAAATAATAATAAAATAATACAAAATGATTAAAACAAATGTATTTAAGGCTTCAACAAAATGAACAAATATTCATTCAAAATATTTCGCTCCAAAAAATGTAACCTTTAAAGTTTTTTTTTTACTTTATCTTTTTTTTAAGATCATTTATGAGGTCATTTAAAAAAGTATACATGCATCGACACTTAACCCCTATTCATTTACAATGCTATATGCTTGGGTATACTTCACATTTTCTTATCCAAAGGAAAAGGGAATATTTTTATTGTACTGTATGCATAAGAAAATGTAAGTTTTATGAAAATGTAAGTTTTATTCCTAAACAAACTGTATTAGTCTCAAGATCATGTACCACACATAATTTAACACGCTTTGGGCAAAATCATAATGAAATGTTTTAGAACCTTCTAACCCATGCAAAAGCCAACATTATCTCTCTGAATAATAAAGCATGTATTTTCATTGGTAGGCGTCTTTTAATTGACTAATGTCCTCTTCATACACTTGAGAACTTGAGAAACAGCAATATTTATGTTTGACATAAACTGAAATACAAAAGCAACAGGTCCCCTAATGTTCACTATTATCCACAATAACTCCATCAAAGAATCTTAGTAAAAGGTAATTTTCCCAAGTCACCCTGACAACATAGGAATGAATTGTTATTGGCACCTTCCCAGATGCAAGCGCACTTCCTGAGACAAACTGTGAAAGTGACCGTGTATAGAGTCTACTGAAAAACCGAGGTGCATAAATGCCAGCTCTGCTTTCCCAGCACCTCCTTTAAGAGCACTGAAAACCTGGCAGGCACTCAAGCGTTCTGCTAACTGCTACGACCCAAACCGGAGCCTTGCTTAACGGTGAATAAAACCAAAATCCCAAGCAGCTGTCATGACGGACTCCGTGCCAACGGCTACAGGTGGTCCTACTGAACGCCTCCCACACAGTCAAGAGTATACATTTCGCACTGAGCTAATATGCCAAAGTAAAATAAACGAAACAAAAATGCACTGAGTTTTCATTTCGTGCTGACTTTAAAGGCAGCAGTTTATCAGCACAATCTATAACACCTGTTCTTCCCTTCACTTTATTGTTTTGCTCTCTATTTACTGCGCTTCTGTCTTGTGCCAGATTGTTGTTTGTCTTTTCGCTTGCACCTTTTCACCCTATTCCCCCACTTTTTCCTGACTATCAGTCTTCTGGTCCTTGTTGGTTTTCTGGTTTCTGTCAGTTCCTTTTACTTAGCCCTCTCAACCGGGCTTTAAGTCAGCTTTCGGATTCAGTCTGCCTTGTCTGCCAGCCCACATTCTCAAAAATAAAGGTGCTTAAAAGGTTCTTCACAGCGATGCCACAGAAGAACAATTTTTTGTTCCAGAAAGAACCATTCAGTCAAAAGATTCTTTAAAGAAGCATCTCTTTCTTGCCTTTATATAATCTGAAGAACCTTCTTTCGTCACAAAGAAACGTTTGTGAAACAGAAAGGTTCTTCAGATGTTAAAGATTCTTTTTGGAACGATAAGGTTTACCTTCAATTTTAAGAGTGCATACTGGATTTTATCTTCTTCCTGCCTTTCCCGCCTACTCAGATTATGCCTGACCACAATCCTACCTTGACCCTTGTCTGTATGTCTGCATCCACCTGCTGAAATCTCCTGGCCCCTGTAATGTTTTCACATTTTCTTTCGGAATCAAATTCTGGAGTCAACAAAGCCCTTGTCAAATTAACTCTGATCTTTAGTTTAAAGTTAAATAAAGTGTGACAATCTGCAAATTGAATACAAATTAAGTGAATAGCATATATTGTCATAGTATTAAACCTGCTTCTTAGACCTTAAAGTGATAGTTCACCCAAAAATGAAAATTCTATCATCATGTACTCACCCTTGAATAGATCCAAATCTGTATGAATTTCTTTGTTCTGTCAAACACAAAGAAAGATATTCTGAATAAACGTTTGTAACCAGTCACCATCGACTTCCATAACTTTTTCCAAAATATCTACCTCTGTGTTCGGCAGAACATAGAAATTCATACAGGTTTAGAAGTACTTAAGGATGAGTAAATGATGGCAGAATGTTCACTTTTGGTTGAACTATACATTTAACATTAAAAAAAATAAAAAACCTACCCTATGCTTTCAAGTATGCTACACAAACGTGTTGTTTTGTTATCCATTACGACTATTTTATGCATATTACTCAACACTTCAACCCCCTCAGACGTTTTCACACATGAACATATGGAATATGGAGCTATATCACGCCCCTGCCCATGTAATGCTGTTCATTTAATCCTGGCTCATTTAAGATGAGGCTAAAAGACACATTTACTCACTGCTGAAATCACCAGCAGTAATTTGTTTACTCGAAAACCACTGGGACAAGATCAGTCTGATTCACAAACAAATAATAATCAGTCAATTTTACAGGAAATGGTCATACTGTATATCACTATTGTTCATTTTGTAAAAAGTATGCTTTTAATTAACCGTCTGGGGTTTGAGATGATTTTGGGGCCCCTGAGACGTTTGACATTCTCTGATATTTGTGGTTATTTCCGCTACTTATAACATACTATTGACCAACATGTAATTTCTTGTATTCAGCACAAATGCTACACATAGTGCTACTATATGACCAAGATAGATGTAAATGTTTGCATTTTTCAGAAAAAACATAGAAAATCATGAAGTAAAAGTACAGTCCACCTCTGATTCTAAGTAATTAATAGCTAACAAACAAACGCTCACTTGCAGAACGAAACACTAATAATGCACCTGTATGTATTAGCAGTAGTTCCCCCACTGAGACTGGCTGCCTTTGGGCAAACACCTGTGATGCAAAGCATATGTGTGTGTGTGGTGTGTGAAACCTTTAAAGGAAAGTACAGTCTTCCGAAGATGACCTGAATTACACTTGACTTTTTGTAGACTGCTAAATTCTTTTAGCATAAATTCTTCCTGTTACACAGAATATGCGAGGTTTGAATGGTCTATGTCAGAATACACATGCTATGTAAAGAGCTTGCTATTGATTTCACACACTGCTTCATTTGTAAATTTGCACATTCTTATCCTCGCTACAAGGGGTGCTATAACAATTATTAGCACAATTGTTTACTACCATTAGCAGCTTAAGCCGGGCTCACGCTGTTCTTAGGGACTGTATTAGTCAGACTGTTGGAACATGATGATCATGTCACACGGTCATATGATGTTGCTAAAAAGAACATTATTTTGTGTATTTGGTGTAATGCAATGTGTTTATGCGGTTTAAGGTAAGAAAAAACATTATTTGTCACATACTGTACATTTTCGTTTCTCCTCTAAGCCCCGCCTCCAGAAACAATTTGTACAAATCATTAAAAAAAGAAAAGAAAAAAAAGAGATGTGCTCTGATTGGCTAGCTTGTGGTGGAAATGTTATGTCCCTTACCATAATGTGTTGCCATGTCCCGGCGTTACAACACCAAAACAATAAAACGAATTACGCAGGCATAGTTGCATCCAGTGGGAACATAATTACTGATTATCATGACATAGTACTGTCTTTTTACGTGCTGCATTGCATCGTGCCTCATAAACATAACACCATGTCTCCATTTGTGATCAGAGGAATGACAAAAAACAAGCACTACCCTTCACTGCTCAAAACTTGTGTTTGAATAGTAAGTAACAGATTCTTTTAATAAGAAACCTTAAAGGTTGTGATGTCCACTTTTCATAAACTGTGCAACTATATTTACATGAAGTGTTTTAAACAAAATAATACAATCTCACACTGCCCAGCCTGTTATAGTTAGCAAACCTGAAGAAATGTACATCTACGGCCCCCTATGGGACTGCTTTTGTGGCTGTTTACCCAAAAAATAACACCTGTTTACACCAGAATGATAACTATAATTAAAAAAGTTTGGTAACACTTTATGCTGAAGGTCCCTTTTGATCAGTTTGTTGACTGAAGTCAACTAAAGCTCATAAGAATATCAGTACAATGTCTTGTGTTTGTCACTATTATTGTGGACACTAATATAGCTATCGGTCTTGGTGGGCCTTTAGACTTAGAACACATTTTTATACTGAATTTGATAAACGAAGAAATTTGATTGCATGATTATAATGTTTTGTGCGTCACTGTTTTAAGGCCCAAAGAACAGGGCTTTAAATCCTTGGAAATCAGATTCAATCTAAGAAGCCTACATCAATGTTTCTTTGTGCCTTTATTCTTCATGGCTATGAATGAGGTGTATATGTGCTGATGAAGAGAGGAAAAAAGGAAAAGAGCAGGAGAAGAAAAACAGGAACTCCCTAAGGCCTTTCATAGGTTACACAAACAGAAGCAGTACCTGAGAGTCCCTTTTGAACCTGGCATCAAACAGACACATGTACATGGAAGCACATGCCTCCAGATCTCAGACCATTGGCCATTAATGGCAGAGCTTATGTAGACAGGAGGATCAGTGTTGAGCAGCATTTAGCCCTGTTTAGCACTCCATTTGGGCTCAAATAAATCAAGGCTGTTGGAGAGAGGCCTCCATTATGAGCACAGGGGCCCCGCAGTGAGCTGTCATTCACTGGCCAGCCACCTTCACCTTTCAACTGCTAATTACAGGGAGCCACACAGCTCACAGTGCAACACACACACATACAGAAGCCCTTTTAAAGCGCTCTTTACGAGCTAAAATATTTGTGGGACGGTCGGTGCACTCCAGACCTCAACACATCTCTCTTTTCCTGAAGAATTCTTGTTGATCCCGAATTTAGAAGTAAAGGGATTTATCCACACAAATAAATGATCAGAGGAATGAGAAGCGCGGGTTAAGAAGGAATGGGCAAGTGAAATCCTATCTGCCCACAAGCATCCCGAGCATCAGACACATGATAGATGACAACCCACAGTCTGTTAATGTGTGATGATGGAGAAGCATCTACTTTCTATGAGTGACATGAACATGACGTGTAACAAAAAACATGTCATCGGAAAAGCATGTCAACGACTCAACAGTGTATTCATCTCTGAATCCTCAAAGTTTTTAAAGCAGCGGTCCAGTGCTGTATTTGGTAACAGATGTCAGTCGTAAACGAATCTAATGGTTAAGGGTGTACACCACTGTTTAAGGTGTGGTCATATTGACAAAACTTTGTGTTCATACAGTATCTGTGACCTTGTGCATTTATGATGCATTGTAATTGCATGTCTGGACATGTATCCTAAAAATGCAAGAAATATGAAAATAATATTTCAGAGCCTTTGGCTTTGTGAGTAATCTCTCGGCAGAACTTCATTAACGATACGGCACTATAAAACTATTTCCAAATGTCCAAAACACATTCAACACTGCATCCAATATTATCCAATAGGTGTGTGCTTCTAAGAGGTCTGCTACTGTACCTGACCCAGGTCAAGACTGATGGGTTTCTGTAGAGGTTAACGTTTATCGAACAGCCTCTCCAAGGGTTTGTAGCTGAAGTACAGGTGAGAATATAAATAATGTACAGATTCTTGCACAGACCAATAGTTTCTCTTCATAAGACCACAATATATCGCTAGGAGCCTCAGGTATGCTTTTTTTATCGAGCAGCCGCTGACTTGTATTTTATGAATCACCAAGGACTACACTTTCAGCTAAAAATATTCTTTAGTCTTCTATCTTGAAGGTGGGTAAATTAATAGCAAATGTTCATTTTTGGGTGAACTATCCTCTAGTGTGTCTTTGTGTAATTGTGCTTACTTGGCGGTAGGTTCCCTCCATCAGCGTGTCCAGGTTTTGAAGTGGCCCTGGGGTTTTGTCTTTAAAGCGGGTCAGTAGACGGCGCTGGATGGCTCTGAACTGGACGGCTCTCTCCGACAACAAATCCTGATACTTCTGCGCATTCACACGAAGCTACAAATATTCCCACGAAATGAGAAAACAATACTCAGAGGGTTGTTTTAATGTCATACAGCACTTATTAAGGATGTTTCCATATATCTGATCTTGGACTACAAACCAGTCATAACCAGACGGGTATATTCACAGCAATAGCCAAAAACACCCTGCATGAGTCAAAGTTATTGATTTTACTTTTATGCCAAAAATGGTCCCACTTTATAATATGTGGCCTTAACTACAGTGTTCTTTTAAAGAAATCATTTATTACAATGCACATATCATGTACATACATCTTTAAATTGTACTTATATTTTATTTTTTGATGCAAGTACATAGTAGTTAAGGTCACCTAATATATAGTGTGACCTTAAAAATCATTAGGATGTTAAGTAAAGATCATGTTACATTAAGATATTAAGTAATTTAGTAAATTCAAAACTTAATTTTTAATGAGTAAAATCCGTTGCCAAGAACTTCATTTGGACAACGTTTTTCTTAATATTTCGCACCCTCAGATTATCTAGGCATAGTCATATCCTAACTTAACAAACAATATATTAATGGAAAGCTTATTTATGTACAAATCTCAATTTCAAAAGATTGACCCTTATGACTTGTTTTGTGGTTCAGGGTCACATATATAGAGAGCCAAGATTTTTATTTAAATATGTGTGACTATGTGAGAAACCTCACACCTCAAAGTGATGGTCCAATGTCTCAAAGTACTCAGGAAGTGGAATTGGTCCAGTAAAGCTGTTCCGAAAGTCTTTGACTCCAAGGGAGGCAAAGTGCTGGTCGAAACGCAGCACCAGCTCCTTGGCTACCAGCCAGATATCCTCAAAGCTCTCGCTCTGGATCCTGTAACGCTCTGCAGAGAGTCAACACACACTCACATAAAGAGAGAGACAGAGCAGTGCTATCAGCCTTCCGTCTCCTGCACCTGTAATTAGCTCATGACAACCTGAAACAGATCACAGGGCTTCCTCGCATGATGGATGCAAGCGTTAGTGAAGCGTGTGGGGGGGTTGTGTGAAAGTGTGCATTTATGTGTGTTCGTGAAAAACACAGAGAAGAAAGGGAGAGAGAGAGAGCAAGATGTTGATCCATACTGGCACCACAACAAAACTTTCATTACAGGATGTGACTGACCCTTTTGTTGTGGAAATACACAGCCATGGTGGATCCTTCACCTGATATTGTAACCGATTCTTCATTTTTACATTTTTTTTAAACTCTGATTAAGTTATTGCAGTCAGTTGAAGTTTGCTGTCATAAAATGAACTGAAATGAAATCTATTTATGAGTAACAAGGATATTCAACTTGAAAATGTCAGGCAGCATTTGATGTTCACCATGAGAGTCAGAGTGAATGGAGAAAAGGGGTCTTTTTAATGATTGGAGGGGAGTGGTTGGGCTTGCTGATTTAAGTCAAAAAGAAAAGCTGCTTTGGAGGCACAGGAACTTCTGATGAAAGATTTGTTCTTCTTTGGAATAACGTTAAGCTATAATGACCAAAATGTTATTTAAAGTGTTTAGAAGAAAAAAATATAAGAATCTACAACTGATTTACAGAGTGGCATTTAACTGAATAAAAATAATAATTATTTTAAAAAAACTACTAGATTGGTGAAGATTAAACGAACACTGTCGGAGGAGTCTGAAAATGCATATTTTTCGAGAAATCTTTTATTAAAATAGTAGAAAGTCATTGACACACTGTAAGTAGGGCATGTGTGTGCAGGTGTGTGAGAACTCACGGGATGTTTTGGAGGCAAGGACAATGACCCTGGAGCCTGTGATGAGTTGGAAGCCCAAAGCACTGCTGTCATTATTTTCTGACTTCTCAGAGAAATCTGAAACCAAGAAACATAGTGTAGTCAAAATCACCAGTAAAAGGGAACCGTACCAGCCTTTCAGCAGCATTATAGAGATGCTTTCAAATGGTCCTGTATTTGTGTGCACGCTCCGTAAAGAGTGTCAAGGGTTTCTATTTTGTTTTTGCTATCAAGCATGTGACGCAATGTCAAACAGAGCCGTTTAAGGTAGCCAGTCTGCTCTATGAGATCTGAGTTGTGCACACTTACAAATGATTTCATTATAACCAAAACAGCATAAAAAAAGAGATTCACTGCGCAGTGTAGAATGTTTTTTTTTAATAAATAGCAGGAGTTAGTCAGGGATATTGTTTTGAACTGAAGTGGCTGACAGTTTACAATTATTACTATTATAAATGATCTATAAGTTAAATAAAAAAAGACATTATTTGATATTTTTCAAACTTTTAAATTAAAAACTACTTAAATAAAATTAGTTTTTATGGTAAAAAAATCGTTACAAAACTCATTTTTAATCAAACTATTTATTTAAAAGAAAACATATGTAAACAAAAATTAGGTTGACAGCAAAAAAAATTTGAATTGTATTTTATTTAATTTAACACCTAATAATCTGTGTTCCCATGAGTAACTTTCTGTATGTACAGGGGTGCTATATGGAAGTTTTTTGATACATTTATTGTACAGCGCAATGACATTCAAAAATATAAAAGATTAATTAAGTGTCCAAATGCTCTTTGGAGTTACTGAATGATTTTTGTAACTCGATGCTAGCGGTAGTACATATCCAAAAAAGACAATCGTTTTTAGTGTCCTTTCACGCATGTTGCCGTCTCTGTCTCATGCTGCCGTCTGTCTGTCCCTCCTGATGGCTTCTGATTCTCATGCAGAGTGGCTGAACGGATGTCAGACAGAGATAGTCTCTTATCAGCACGCAGGACGCCGGAGCACAGCGGATTGTTCCTTATCTGACCAAAGCTCAGGCCTCACATTATCTCAGAAAAATGCTTTTCCAAGCCTTGTCTACAGCACTCACCCAGATAACAGAACACTGACTCCACTGCTCACCAATGACATGAAAATGTGGGAATTACATTAAAGTAATTATACTTACAGGTGATTCTAGAAATGCGGGTACATTTGGTACTTATTAAAAATATATATATTTATTATAATTCTTTACTAATTGTTATGAATTACAAGATGTCTTAAATAGCTGAAAATCATGATTTCTTCTTGTCTTGTCAGTGTATTTTTTTCCCATCATGTGCAATCAAAATATTTAATAGTACTTTTGTTTTGGCAACATTGTATTAATTTTATTTATAAAAGGCCTAAAGAGTTACTTACTTAATTCTACAAGATGGAATTATTATAAATATTTGGGTTTTTTTATTGTTGTTTTTTTATGTATTGTGTCAATAAACCTTGTGTCAACTCTGTTACCAAACCATATTTTGCCTTTTAACTGGTGAAATTATCTCCCGGAATTGTGCAAGTTACAGGAAATGATGTCACTTTCACTCACAGGTAAGATCTGTAGCACTGAAAAGTATCTATGCTCAAATTTCTAATACCAAGGGTTATTTTGTAGAACATCAACATCAATTCTGTTACACTACTGTACTGTACCTTTTCCAGATTCAGACACCAAATGTACTCGCAATTATAAAATCCCCTATATATTACATATTTTTTGGTGTTAAACAAATTTATGTTCATTTATATTCCTATAAAAACATATTTTAGAAGGCTATTTAATTCATTCATTACACTATGTGAATTCATTTTATTAATCACAAATAAATTTGGCTGAGAAATGACCCCCAAACCTAATTTAAAGATTATTGTGTTACTGTCCTTTTTATTTTTTGGGTGAACTATCCCTTTAATTAGCTTTTTATTAAGAGCAATTTATTATTATGGAAAAATGGAATTTTACTTTTAATGAAATGACAAATAGAAACCTAAAATTGCCAGTGTATGGCAGAAGGAGTGTCTTATTGTATAAGTCATTGAGTCATTCATTCATTAGATTTGTTCAAACTGCTGATTACTTTAAGTTAAGTAAATGCAAGAGCCATAGAATCATTGGTTCATCGCTTTGTTCAAAACCTACACTCATTCAGAAACGAATGACTGCTGTGTGTTGCTCGATGATGCACAACAGTTCCTCTGTGGCATTATAGGTAATATCTGGATTTATAGTTGATATAATCAACTATATCAATTTATAGTTGATATAAAATCAGGGTGGTGTGAATGCATTAATTGTGTAAAAAATGGTAATGTTATTTTTACCATAACTAATTAATTTGAGTAATGTGCTTAATGGACAGCCTTAATGTTTTCCTTAATTTATGAACTAAAAAAAAATTTTTTTTTTTTTTTTTTTATATGGAAACATGGAAATAGGTCCACTTCCGATCATTATTTACATTAGTGATCAGTGATGTCACACATAATCATTACCAATCATCTTTTATGTCATTCCATAGAACTCCTGCACATCCCAAATAATATGTAATATGTGTAGCTGTGGTTATGTTGTAATACTGAATATTTGAATTTAAGATTTATAGAAGTATGATTTTGGAAATACAAGGACGTTAGCACATAGCAGTAAAAATAAAAATAATAATTTGTAAAAATGTTTCACAAATCTGACCCCCTAACTGTATTAACTAGTATTCTGGAACAGGTGTGCAAGTATTCAGTGGTCAAATGCTCTTTAAATGCAGTTACACTAATTAGCTGAAGTGAGAACCAATGCTCGCTGCTGTACATCCCCAGTGGCAAACTAATGAATCTGAAAAATTAGTATTTTCCGAAGTCAAACCACTACTCCGATAATAGACATTAAGTGTCTGTCAATAAGACATTGTGTTTGAGGGTTTAATTTTTGGCAAGGAGTGCATATGATTCAGTATGTTTTTGTATGATTCATCCATAAGTTCTAGAGATGGTTGAACTGAAACAGAATTACAAAAAATATGTTTGGCTGTGGTACCTGGGAAGACTTCGTTGAGGTTAATAGGAGGTTTGTTGGTGTCCACAGTGATCTTGTACTTGGCATTTTTAATGGCTGAGGAGGGATAGCACACTAAACGAAGAGGCAGGCTGAATTTACACTGAGACACTCGAGGGATTCCTGAGAGAGCGAAGACAAACACAAGTCATTCAGATGAAGACAAGAACCACCCAAACACACACTGGATTGTAATAATCTACAGACTGGTCATTCCATGATTATGCACCTCTGTACTGTTGGGATCAGTATTTGTTGAGTAGATCTGTGCATCTGAGTAATGCTTCCCTGTTATGTCTGTTAAGGTAATCTGAAGCTGTACTATAGGGTCATACGCCACTGAGCTAATGTCTTACCCAAACAGAGGTTCAAAAAATAATAAAATGGTAGTGGAATTGTGATATAGTGAGATTATCAAGTCAAATACAGCTATTTAAATATGAAGTCTGTTGGGCAGCATGTTGAAGAGCATCAAATGAGAGCAGCTCATGATGTTTGCAGCGGCTCAGCTTGGTTCAAGTAAATGAAGAAAGTATTGTTGTTATTATTACATTTGACTGGGTTCCTAAAAACAACAGTGTGAATGCAATGTGGACTGAGACAATATCCCAACTAAATGTAAAATGTTTATCATACTGCAATTCATTTAGTAATATATGACAACATAATCACAATATACTTTTCTGGAATCAAAATAATAAAAAATAAAAACTATTTTAAACACTTACTAAAATAAAAGAAAATCAGAAAACATGTAAATATGTTGTTAAACTATTGAAATACTAACTTAAAGTCTCCGAAACTTACAAGTTCTGAAACTACTGCTCCAGAGCAAAGAAGGACATGACTTCAGATGAGGAATAAAATCACCTGTATGATGCTATCACCCCCTACCCCCTACTGGACACATCATCTACTGCAGTAAATGTGTTTAGTGTGGATATTTATGAACATGTTTGCGCATTAAAGTGTTGGCCAAAGCTGAACATATGCGGTCACATCTGATGACAGAAAAATATATCCTGTTCTTAGGACCTTTCTGTCACTCACCTGCAGGGTTGAGCTCTGACATGGGTGGCAGCAAGAAAGAAGAATATCTGAGTTACACATTCACACCGACACACGAATCATACTACATGAGGTGCAGCAGGTGACAGAAAAAACACTTATACAGTCACTTCATATTACAGAAACATCCAAAATCAAAGGAACAGAAGAAAAACATCAACATCCACAAAAAAGAACACTTTTAATGTTAATTATGACGGGGGAAAAAATAATAATAATATTTAATATTATTAAATAATAATAGCATAATAATACATTTGTACATAATACATCAAATTGATTTAAGGTGACAGTAAAGACTAAATTTACTACAGATGTCTATTTCAAATAAATGATGTTCTAGGTTCTTTGATGAATTTCTATTCAGGCTGAAATAATATTCCACAACGTTTTAATATATTTTTAAATATCTTTTTTTCTCTTGTTTTTTGTGAGATTCAACCAAAAAGCTTTTACTTTTGAGCTGAATGCTTCTTAGCACACTTTATATAATATGACCTATAAGCTGGAAGTGCTTGAGATACACCTCTACTTCCAGGTCTAAATGTAGCATTAGTCTCCCCTTAGAGTTCCCGCTCCATTTGCGTAAAGCTCAAGTGATCTCTGTGTAAACACCACCAACCCTCTGACAAAAACTCACCCTAACCAGCTAACCTCATCCTCCATGTCAGCAGCGACTGCTCTGTTTACTTAAAGAGAGGAGCAGCCATTACTGCCCAGAAAAGGCACTTTAAGCGGTGGCTACATCATTCATCTAAACCACACTCCCAAAAACACGCTCTGCATTCCACATGTTCTCAAGAGCTATTCCTGCTGTTACTACACAAATACTGCTCCATCTCAGCCACATAGAGAGCCCGAGCACTCTTAGCGCTTTTCTTCAGAATAGATTTCAACTTTACTGCACTCTCACTGATACTTAACAAAACCAACATATTAAAACAATCTATTGATTCTGCAGCAACAAGATCTTGTGGATGACGTTACTTCTGCAACATACTATTCTGAAAACATCCTCACTCTGTCTTGTTCCAGATTTGAGTGCTTTAAATGCATTTCGAATGTTTTGTGAAGACGTGTTCACTGTCAGTGAGGGTCTGAACATGAAAGCAAAATTAAAGCTGGATTAAAACCTTCAAAGTGCTACAATTAACCTTTGTGCGTGTGTGAGTGTGCTTTGAGGTGTGGAAAGAGCAAGTGATTAGGACAGTAATTACAGGCTTGCATGGGCGACACACACACATGGAAATTCTTCCCGTTCCGCACAAGCGTCTCCAATGCATTGCTCGATACACACAACATGTACTAATATCGCAAATATTATAAAACCAGACTCACAAAATATTCTCTTTAAGTATATAACCTAAGAAAAATGTTAAAGGTAGGGTATATGTTTTTTTTTTAAAACGCTTTGGAAAACTGAGTTGGGCTGAGTAAACAAACATGCAGCCAATCAGCAGTAAGGGGCGTGTCTACTCATGATGTGGTGGAGAGAGCGCTCGGTGCTCAGGACGGACATTAGCTGAAGATGCAACAGCTAACAGGTGAAAATCATTCATTTTGGCATTTGCATCAATACGTCATAAATACAATGCAGCAGCAGTTTTCTGTCTGAGATTAGAAAGCATTGATTATAACGAGTTCTATCGTCACGCCGCTCGCATCCGGTGTAGAATCGGTTTTGCTTTGTTTCAGAGAAACAATTTTCGCCTGGGTTTTGTGTAGGTATGTGTGGGGCAGAGCTATCAAAACAGAGGTTGAGACTCTTTTGGGGCAAGGGTGTGTTTGTAATTTAAAATAGTGGCAATATTGGCTTCCAGAAATCACTTACCCTACCTTTAAGTGAGAGGGCTGTGGACAACCACGGACCAAACAATTCAGAATCACTATCCACAATGTAAAAAGTGGCGTGCTGAGCCCGAAATCACATACTTCCCAACTACATAGTACGTGAAAAAAAATCTAAATAAACGGATGACTTATTGAAAGCTCTGTTGTGACGACGCATGCATATGGCGGATGTAGTACATCCAAATTCCAATCATACTGGACTGACCACCACAAATGCCCAATGCCCACTGCTATCTGCTCCCGCATGTCACACACACAAGAGCACAATATTAACAACTTTCAGACCTTTTTGGCAGCTTTTTTTCAATAACAAGTACATATTGGCAAACCTAGCAACCTGTGTGTTCGCTTTCAGCTGGCCATACAGACTCATCAGTAGTAAATGAGTATAAAACGTCATTACTTACTTACTAACTGTTTGGACTTTTAAATATGAACATAATTTGTCTGTTTGCTAATTTGTTACTGACGCAGGCATTGTGCTAAATGAGATAAAACCATAAAACCAGTCGCTTTTAAGTTAAATGTATGTTGATTTTCTTACTGTTGCGATAATAAATCAGGATTAAAGGAGTATAGCGAGAGTGATTCCTGGTTAACATGTTGTATTAATAGGTCACGTTAACTATTTACACTTGTATTATGCATGACTAAAGAAAATATAATGTGAACAGCTTTATTGGGCATTCAAATGTATTAAAGTATATGACAGTTCATAGAGTAGAACAGTGTCAAAACTCATGTGAACGCAAACTTGGCACAATGAATATTACAAACTACCGTGACACGCAAGTCTTGTGGGAAACACTGGAATATCATGCAACTTGTCTTTTCATTTAATGAACTTGTTAGGTTTTAAACATTAAACCTTACAATATAACACAAACACATAATTCATACGAATATTACTTCTAGTACAGTATGTGCATCGGGCAAATACAAAGGCTAAAAGGTGTTTTTCATTGAATTGATCAAGCTCCCACTTTATTTTAAGGTCCAATTCTTACTATTAACAAATAATTAACTACAACTTCTGCCCTAATAACTCTTGATTTGCTGTTTTTTTAATAGTTAACAAGAGAGTTGGGTATTGTCATGTAGAATATATGCTTTACAAGTACTAATAAACAGCCAATATGTTATTAATAGGTATGCTAATAAGCACTTAGTTAATAGTGTGAATGGATCCCTGTACTAAAGTCTTAGGAAAAAACAAATAAAAATTAGGAAAGATATTCCTATAAGAAGATTTACGCTTAACGCTTAAAACGTTCTTACAAACTTCTCAGAAAATTATCTTTAAAAATGTATTTTTAACAATATTTTCTAGAATCATTTGTATAAAAATGTGCAGAATAGAGAATGCTCTTTGTGTAAGAGAAAGAGTAAAAGACTATTAGAAGAGGACTATTACAGCCAACAGAGTAAAAGGGGTTTCCCCAGGTTTAAGTGTGTGTGTACTGCACTTCAAAAAAAGTTTATGATTTGAAAGTTATAATTAGCTTTATGATGAACATTTTAGGAAACATTAATGACACACCGTGTTAACAATACTGTACATTGATTGCTAAAGTTTGTCACCTAATAAGTTGGCTAAATATGACCAATCCCTTTGGAAACTTTCAGACGATTTCTTACAGCGTTGGGGTTTGGGTTTAGTCTATAGTCATTGTAATTTAACTTCATCTAAAAACAGTAGAAGCCAATGATATGTCCTCGTTCAGAAAGCTAGACAAGCATGTGTGTGTGTGCAGATATGTACCTGCGATCTAATGTGTAAAACAGACTCACTATTTTCAGAAGGACAGAAAGAAAAAGAGAGCCAGAGAAAAGGGAAACTCCCGGATATTTTCAGGAAGTTTTCCAGCAGTCTCTGCCAACACAGACACCATCCAAGAGAAACGCCAGGACAAACGCAGCCTTTCTGCTGCTTTTTCTGCTTTGGCAAACATCCAGACATCTTGAAATGAGTAAAAGGGCTTAAAGAAGTGAGGAAAGAGGGTAATGTGTTCCAGAGCTTAGAGATGGAGTCAGACAAACAGAGCGTGGGAGTGTTCATGAGGAGCTCGTACCTGTAGCTGAGCTGTAGGACACAGCGATATCTCCACACAAATCCGCTGGAGGATAGTGGCCGTTCAGAAATGCTGAGAATCTCACCGCTAGCTCGCAGCCGCTGCCTGTCAAACAAACAACAAGGAACGTACCGTGTCATTTGGTATTAAGACATGCCATAAGGTGTGTTCTGCAAGATAAAGATTACATCGACATGGCAAGTTTACAAAAAGTTGTTATCTGTTAACATTAGTTAATGTATTAATTAACATGAACAAATAGTGATCAACACATTTTTTACAGTGTTTATTGATATCTGTCAATGTTAGTTCAAATACAGCCATCCTTAGTGTATATGACTTTCTTCTTTCAGACAAACACAGTCTTTTTAAAAAAATGTATCCTGGCTCCTCCAAGCTTGATAATGCTGGTGGGTAGCGGCCATTATTTTGAAATTCTAGAAATCGGATATATCCTCAAGTAACCCCTAAAATTACCCCCAAAGGCGTATAGGTTAGTTTTACGTCACAGTACTTGCGGATAAAACTGATTTACGGAGCTTCTAAATAATGGGCACTATCTGCATTACCAAGTTTGAAAGAGCCAGGATACGTAAAAAAAAAAAACTCTGACTGTGTTTGTCTGAAAGAAGAAAGCCATATGCACCTAGGATGTCTAGTTTATGAAGCAATTTTAATTTCTGGGTGAACTATTCATTTAACGGTTTTCCTACATTCTATTTCTCAATTTTTATTTTGGATTTAAATACAAATACTTTCCACTTTACTGATGAGAATGATCTTCTTTTCGATTCAGCTTTTTTATAGAAGTCAGATATGACTCAATGAAGTCATTAAGATCAAAAGCGGTTAGAAAATCAATGTGTTAATGAAACAGTTTGCTACGTTGCTACCTGTAAATAATATACAAATTCAAAGCAAGTGAACTACAACAGGGTCTGGTCATTAATCACTTACTCCCATGTCCTAAAACTTCGCTCATCTTTGGAACAGATACTCTGGATGAAAATCGGGAGGCTTGTGACTGCCCTATTGGCTGCTACAGTAAGTAAATAATGCTGTCGAGGTCCAGAAAAGTAAGCTAGACATCATCAGAATAGTACACCTACCATCAGTGATTCAACCGTAACATTATGAAGCTAAGACAATACTTTCTATATGGAAAGAAAACAAAAATAATCACTTAATCCAACAAAAATTCGGGTAGTTGACACAAGCTTTGTTGTAATTTCTTTGCAGGAATTAATTGCTTTCGCTGACTTTTTAAAAAGTTTCTATGCGAGCGATCATACAGGTTTGAACATATCAGCTCAACTATGTATATAGTGACTCCTTGCCTGAGATGCTCAAAGATGTTTAGGAGTCAAAAAA
>JAUMHI010000058.1:942074-962075 GCA_032359435.1 Enteromius unitaeniatus | reverse complement strand
GGCCTGATTTAGTTTGAAATGATGTCATTTCAGTTCATTCTTTGATTTCGTTTGAAGTATATCAGGGCCTATACTCTCCAAAATGGCAGTGCTGTGACGCTACAGTGCCGAATTTGTTGAAGAAAGTGTTATATTTGTTTTCTTTCCACACAAAAACTATTCTCTTAGATTCATCACGTTGCGGTTGAACCACAGTCACAAGCGGTTTTCATCTAAAATATCTTAAATTGTTTCCCGAAGAAGCTTTTACAGGTTTGAAGCGCCATAGGGCTTAAGGCGGGCATACACAGTGCGATTTTTGAGGTAGTTTTTTTGGTTATCGGAGGAAATTGTCTCTTCTCGTATGGTAGGTGAGAAATTTCGAGACAAGCAGAGTGCCTTACGAGCACTTCCCGACCTTAAGATCATTTTTAAACATGTAAAAAAAAACTTCGGGAGATGTCGGTTGAAAGCGTGACGTGTGTGCTGTTGAACGAGCTGATTTGTTGAGCAAACTGGAAATGACCAATCAGAGGCTAAAAAAAGAAAACCGCAGAAGAAGAAAGATGAGCATGGCAGCGCCACAGAGATTTTGGACAGTCGAGAAAGATGACAAACTCGCTGAACTCTGGCGAGAACTGCAAGTGCTGTATGATATATCGAGCCGCATTTAAAATAATATAATAAATAGTAATAATCCATAAAAAAAGGAACAGTCAATATTGATTTAATTCTCTGCCCTTCAGCCAAACTCTTTGCCATGCCCTTCGTTTTCTCTTCTTCAGAGTCCATGTTTTTGGCGCAGAACTTTGTGAATGTGATTGCTGCGGAAATCGCCAGGTTTTAATATCGTGTCATGTACCACTGCGTCCATAAACAATATCACTCGTGACGTGGCCATACGGTCTTCCCACTGTGTACAGCCGCCTTAAGTGATTAAGGCCAAAATTTTAATTTTGGGAAGAAGCAACCATTTTAAGAACACCCACTATCTGTGGAAGAATCTCCGTAACAAAAAGCCTTTCGTGGCTTGGATTTTGAATTCACTGAACATCCATATCATCATCATCATTGCTCCTGCTGCAGTGTTTGTGTATGTACTGTATGAATGAACTATGAATGATGGATCTTTCTACAAACATTTCCAACAAAAAAATATATATTGCTATTGTAATAAAAAAATGTGTTCAACATTAATAATAATTACTTATTTATTTTGTATTTTATAGTTTACTTATACAATTAAGAAACAAATATTTATTGCGGTTTTAATTCCTTACTTTACATTTAAAACATTTATATTAGTGGAAAATCTTTCTTTCTTTGACAACAGCTGGTTTATAAGCGCCTCTCATTACAAGTAGAAGTGGAAGATGGTCGGCGCATGTTGCGTTTCCAAATGCATGTCCAAACTCAGAGCAGATGTACAGATGGAGCTTATGTGGACCAGCAATTCACCGTGAACCAAGCCGCTCTGAGATACTGAAAACCCCAGATCACCAGCAGTTCATGTGTAAATAAACACGTCACTCTGAAATACACAGCATGTATTTATTCAATCAAATCACAGCCTTTGTAATCTGATAATCGCACTAATCCGCATTGATTTAACTTCAATGTATCGTGCCGCCTGACCAAAATCAACTCAAGGTTGTGAATTAGACTGATTTTACCACAGTTAACAAGGTCCTTAATGCAGCGCTTATGGTTTTATCATTCCTAGAATTGGTTTGTGTTGCATCTCTGTCTTTAGTAACTTGATCTGTTTCAAGTTCAGCGTTTTGTGTGTTCACATTGAGCAGCATTCACACAGGTGACTGACCCGCGGTAATGCTTGATTGCCGAGCACTTAGATTAAGTGTCTAGCCCCCCCAATACACACACACACTAGGTCTGACTGTCACTTACACACTCTTTCTGTCTGTGCTCCTTATCAGCTCATCGGGCGACAGCACTTTCTATGTGCTTTAAAAGCTCTCTCTCTGGGAGGGCAGGCTTTTAACCTTTCCATCTCACTGCCGTGGGCAAACAGTAGACCATCAGGCTCGCTCTCGTCCTGTGCACCAAACACGAGCTCAGCCGCCACGCTGTTGGCGTCAGTTTGAGCAGGTCCCTTTTTAAAACCTAGGTGGTTAAATTAAGGCCATTTGTGTTGACCTCTCTTGACCTGCGCTGACAGTAGCCCACCCCTGGAATTCATGACATGCATTAGAAGCACAGCATGCGGAACACACACAGCACAAAAGCACTTAGATAAGAATTCCTTTCACAAAAGCGGTAGGACGCACTGTGAGTGTCTGTTGTGAGGATTATAGGGGGCTGTTCTAAGGGTCTTTGACCTTTAGGGCACGTAAGAGTTCTGCCCTTTTAGCACTTACACTCACTTTTGATCTGGTAAACTGAGGTCATGGTCATAATTGAGTGCTGAGGTTTATGTGTTTATCCATTTTCACAACTTAAACTGAGCAAAGAGATGTATATGTGAATAGTTTTGAGACCTTCTGAATAGTTCTGCATACTGTAAATACGTAAGAAACTGAATTTTTGAACAAAACGTAATGGCTGGATTGTGGTATCGGACTTCACACTAACCAGCTGTAACTACAGTCCTAAAAAAGTCATAGATACGATCCTTTATGTTGCAAAGTCTCAAAACCAAAGAGATATATTTTTTTTATTAAAGTTATGACTTGTCCACACCCCCACTTTTCTACATCACAGAGTGGGTTTATTTTCAAACACCGCCCAAATGTTTACACAAAGAAAGAAGGCGGAGCTATTATTCTCGCTGAAGTGTTGCTGCGGGCGCCATGTTCAGGAGACACAGAGTGTCGTTGTGAAAGTGAAACTACTTTCTTTGTGCTTCCAAAAGAGGACACAACTAGAACTAGGACACTACTGTTAATGTGTGTTCAGTGCATTTATGAAGGACTGACTCCTAAAACCTGCTGGCAGTGTACAGAGACTATAAAGTGGAGCAATTTTACCTCTGCAAGAACAGTCTGGCGCTTCTGACTCACAACTTTTAACCCTCAAACACAGAGACAGCGGCCCACGGCTAAAAATAGCTATTGTTCTTAATTGTTTCATAACTTTAATGAACCACTAATCCTATCTGAATGCTTTAAAAGGTGGCGTGAAGCAGAGATATATTTTCTGCAATATATCATGCGTCTCAGTTGAATATTCAGAGGCTCCGTAGCGGATGTGAATACTTCATCACGTTTTGACAACATTGATTCCACAGAGAAATCCGATGCACTTCATTCCTCTGAGCCAAACAGAAATGATTATTGATGCTTAGTCCCACCCCCATACACAGATTTGTTCAAACTGTCCCACATTCAACCAGTAGTTCTGCAACACCGTTGAGGGGTTTTCAATGGAAATTTGAATGAGAGCAAAATTAAAAGTAAATTATATCGTGCATGCATGAAAACAAACACAAAATGACACATTTGCATGACAGCACTCTATGAAAAAGCCCAGAAAAACACACGGCAAAGTACTTGACATGAAACAAACCAAAAAACAAGAATGAATCAGTGGTGCACATCAGATAAAACACTGGACACTTTAGGTTTTCACGTCGCGAGGCAACATCTTTCTGATGCAAATACAGTCAGCGGAACATCCATTGAACTGTTATATTATCTAAATAATATTTATATAGTTCATAAAGATAATTTGCACATTTTTTTAATGCTCCACTCTGTATATTTCTCACTCATTTTGTGTGTAGTTTGTGAATCAATTACATACTGTTTGTATTTTTGTTGCAGAAAACAATTTGTGCAGCTGCTCTTATTATTAGCTGCATGGTTTGTGTTGATTGTTCATAATCACATTTACTGTGACTTTTCTACTTTGATTTGTAATTATGTAACACTGTCTCCATTTTCTTTCTCCCTAAATGTTTTTGGACATGTCTAACTAAATAGACCTATATTGCATTAAATGGCTATACCTTGCTTGGGGAACGTTATATCTATATAAAATTTTATTTGGAAGTGTAAAAAGCCCAAATACTTTCTAATGAAAAAAATGTTAATTAAAATGATTAAGTTATTTTTTCTGCGAGTTTTGAGCAGTGAAGGGTAGTGCTTGTTGTTTGTAATTTCTCTGAGCTTTAAGCCAAACCCTAGCCCTAAGCATATAGTAAATACAAGTGGTTAATTAATAGAACTCAATACTTAAATGTAGAATTACAGTGCTACAGGGACCACTTAAAATAAAGTGTAACCGAGCAATTTTTCAAAACTCTAATTTACATTAAAGACATGTTTCTCTTTAACACAAAAAGCCTGATTAAGGCATGTCCAAAAAAAGGGATCCAATAGAGCGAGGGATGTGAGACATGGTCTTCATTCATGCACTTCTCAGGTCTCAACTCCACCTGAGCTGTCCATCACAGCTGATGAGGTTAGTGATCTGTCAGTCACAGCTGACCTAAGCCTCTCTTCCTGAGAGTTTCCAAGCTGAGCTCCACTCAAAAGACACAAGAGAGATACAGTCATGTGCTGGTGATCTGAGAAACAATCACTGCTTATTGAGCCGATACTTAACAGTTATATCTGACAATTCTGATCTTATTTATTCATAGTATCCCATTCTCTTTAACCCATATCCCACTCCAATTCTCTTCTATTTTAAGACAAATAATATGAAACACATTTCGAATACAGATTCGTAAAATTCCATCTTCATCAAAATTACAAAAGCAGTGTTTTATGGAATCATATGCTTGCTTGACAGAAAGATTTTGGCTCAGTCTCCAAAACTTGAATTACAACACTTTGTAAGATACCTCCTTTTGTCCAAAATTTAAAGAATCGATCCTTCGTGAATAAAGCAATCTCAGAATGCATTGTGACGAGCCAAGAGGGCAGATGTCAGACGAGGTGATTGGCTCAATTAATCTAAAACTAATTAATCCGATATATTCTATATTCTGTGTATTCTGTGGTTATGTAATAAAGCCACCAGTAATTTGTGAATCACACAAAGAGGAAACCACATACTTTACGGTTAAATCTTCTTTAAATATTGACTGTGGGTTTGGAAACAGAACAGAACTTAAGCTGAACGGGTTGGCTCATCTGGGACTGACAAAGAGCTGCCCATCACAACAAAAGCACATGAATATAAATGCAAGGAGACTGGGAGAGCAGGAAACATTCTCTGCTTCAGCAACCCTTGTGGTCTCCTGTATTTACATTCCTGAGCTGACTGAAGGGAGTTTGTTAGGTGAAAGCCCTAAAAACACTTCCTCCAGGAAACTTCCATCAACAACTTACAAATGCAACAAAGGCGTGCCTACTTTCTTTTATGAGCTCTATAAAGAATTTGACAATTGGTATTGAAATAGTATCACAAAACCATACTAAACTGATTTTTCACCAACCCCTAAAGGCCAATTCACATCTAAAATGTATTTTCACAGCGATGAAAACTGAAAACAATGCTATCCACATAGACCTCACACTGGGTGGGAAAATTTGCTCTAGGATACGTTTTTCTCATTTTTTTGTCTTAATATCAGCTCAACTCACCAAGTGATGTCAGACAAGTTGAATTTGCAAAAAGCACATTACTGACTTAACTTAAGTGTATGGCTGAACAGACAGCATTTTTGTTCATGGATACATCTACAGAAAACAATTCAGACAGGCTTCCAAGGCATCATAACATCACGTCTGATTTTAGAACCAGTTCAAGTCAATTTTAAAATAAAAAAAAAATCAACAATAACTGCTAGTTTCACAGTAGCAAAAAAAAAATGCTCCATTAAAAGCCATGTTATGGTTCTTTTCAACTAATGGGCAAAAGGCATATATGACTGTGGGATATTATCTTAAAAACATGACAAGATGAAAAGACATTTGTCTAATCTTACAGGCATGCTGTGTAATCTAAAAGAGGGCCATCTTAAAACATGTCTAAAGGTTGTTTCAAATTCACAATCAGTGAATGATTATTAAAAGGATATGCCAGGAAAATGTTCAAAAAACAATTACAGGTTTATGTTTCTAATTCAAAGTATGTTACAGTGGTTTATATTTGCATGATATTGCTGTTCTTATCCTAGTGCGCTTCAATGGCTCAGTATTATTATTTTTTAGTGTTATTTTATTTAATATTAAAATGCAAGCAATCCAGAAGAACTGCGACAATGTCTTCAAGATGAAGAAAAAAAACCTACCTGGAAAGATACAAAACTGTTCAAAGTTTTAGACACTCGTGTAAAAATGCTATAAAATGAGGATGCTTTCAAAAATAATGCCATAAATAGATTTAATTGATCAATTAACTTCTATTAACTAAATCAAATACATATTAGCTATTAAAGCTTTTGGTAAAACAGCTTCTGTTCCGAGGTACACCTGTCCATAGTTTTTCAGGTAGCTTTCCAGGTTTCTTGGAGACGTTGCCGCAGTTCTTCTGGATTTATTCTGTTCCTTCATGTTTTACATTGCAGTACTTGTGGATACATCTGATTTATGGAGCTGCAAAATAATGGGCACTATCCACCTGCATTCCCAAGCTTGTATATGTGAATATAAACCAACGCTTGATGTTACAGCATACAATCACATTCTAGAGAATTCCAAATTTGTGTCCTTCTTATGAAAGCACCCGTTAGGACAGGACGGTGTTTGGCCCAGGACTCACAGTCCTTGCCATCATTTTTAGTATGGTGGCAGAATTAGTGTTTCTTTTATCATTTTTCCTCAGAAGGAAGAACCCAGATCCTTGTGGAGGTTTCAAAGCAACATCATGTCAAAGTCTCAGCAATACATTTCACAAGCCTTGATCATTTACGCCCAAAACACATGCCACTGATTTTCTTGAGATGTGGTTTGTGGCCGGTAAATAGAGTTTTACGAATTACTGACTGAATTAGCTAGACTACAACAAAATATAAAGGTACACTTCCCTTAAAGTTTCAGATAAAGGTTATGTCCTGATGTTCTGATGACTTCCTTTGTCAAAGTATGACTTTGAGTGTGTGCGTAACATAAGTTAAGTGGGTCAAACCATAGCAAAAGTAGTGAAACAAGTGATTCTCCTCTACTGTGTCTCAGAGCGAGTGTATACATTACACATTGCCAAGCTCTAATGGCTCAGGCAGTTGTATCGCTGGACTGGATGACATGTGGAAGTCTGGTGAAACACGAGACGGAGGTCTTTCAGTAGAATGTCTAAGTAAAGAGCTTGTCAGGGTTTGGCTTCTCTTCAATATTAAAGTGATGTAACACTGGCTTCTGCTTGGCCAACATCAAGTTGAACTTCTCCACCATATTCTTCAGGCCACATGTAAGGAAATCATATTGCGCTCCTATGGATCCACCCTGGATGATGTTTAAAATCCCACACTGCAGGGTGATATTTGTTTGTTAAATGTTCAATTAAGCAAATGATCACCTGATCTGCTTGACTCTAGTCTTGTGTATCTGAGGCTGAAGGCTTGGAATACATGGTAGTGTTCTTTGGCCAAGGCCCGCCCATGAAACCGAGAACTAATCCCAGTTCGTAACGTTCGGTGTTACGTTTCAGGGCGTAGGAAGTGTCGCCACAATAACAGACCGGTGTGTAAAACTCTCTGACGTATTTTAAAGATTCTATACTTTTTCAAATAGTTGATCCTCATCATCACAGTTCTAAGCACGGCGGCTTTCATCTTTAGAATTTAGAGGAAAGTCATTGTTGTTTCCATGCGGAACGTTAAAGAACACACATTTCCTGGAAATCCTGTATAATTCAACCAATCTGGTGACGACTTCTAAAGTCCTGAAGTGTTTGACAAAGGCTGAAAACGGAGACTTTTGGAAACACTGCATACGCCATTTTAGTTTGAAAACTCCAGTGTAGCGTTTCATGTGTAAACTAAGCAATACAAAGACTTTTAAAAATGATGATGCCTAGATTCGCTCTGCGTATCCTTGACGACCATGTAAACAATAACATCATGCCCGTTGTTGTACGCATGATATGTGTTGGTAGATTCCTCATCTATATTATACCTGCATGAATGGTCATGTGACGTGTTTTAGGTTGTGTAGTGTAAACAGAAATGGCTTCTAAACGCAGCAGAAATTCCAGTGATCGTTTTCATTCTAAAACGCCGTTTTAAAAACTAAAACACAGTAGTGTAAACGTGGCCTCAGACTCACTGGAAAAACATAAATGTGGCAATATTTCATCAAAATGCCACTACATTGCTTTTTACTGCTGTACCAGGTGAGCTACTGAGTAAGTTTACTATGCCAGAAAAGCTGAACATATGAGGGTGGTTATGCATTATGACAGAAGTGTATAATATAGTATTTCGCAAAAAAGTTATTGGTGTTTTTACCTGTAAGATTTATTTCAGATGGAAAATGCACTGAACTGCGTTTCTGGAGTCATTGCAAAAGAGATGCACATATGTGTCCTACGAGCCAGTGTTGGATTAATTACATTTAATAACCTTTAACTAAAACCCAAAAGACAAATCTGATTATTTGAAGAGATTTACATCCTGGATAATGTCAAAGGACTATCCATTCACCTCTCAATCAAACATTTGACAAAACATATATTAAACCTGGACAAGGCCAACATATTCATGCAAAATGCAAGGAATGTCTCTGTTTGATATCAACATTCAGTAATACAAGGATCTTTAAATCTTCATTTTACACAGAAATAATCCATTGCTGTGTTCTTCACTCTAAGTAACATGGAAAATGTGTTATCTGGAGTGAACTCAGTTATGTTCTGGGGTCCGTTCTTCGTACGTCGCTTGATACATCCGAGATGAATTGAGACATCTAAGATGAGATCATTAATCCGGTTCTCCGAACATTTCTGCTGTTGATGATTAGTATAGCTGGATTGAGTTGTCTAGGATTATTGCGAGTCCATGCGTTGGTTTAAAAGGCGGCATGTATTGATAGTAGAAACACTGATCACAACCCCTTTGATTGGTTGAAGAAATGTCAAAAGAGCGAGCTAAATTTTTTTTCTCAAGCAGAGCAAGAGCTTTTATTAGAGGGTTGTGGAGAATTACTACGACAGCATTTAGTGCCACCCAAAAAAAAACAAAAAAACTAAATTGAATTTAGATTAAATGAATTTAGGCATATTAGAATATTGTTGTGTCCGAGCGGCCGCTTCATGTTACTGGGATGAGATCTAAGAACTTGTGGAAACCGCTTAAATATCAAGAATATATTATTTATTAAAAGACTGAACAGAAACAACTTTTAACATCAGCTCACAAACTCAGTCCACATTCATTTGGGGGGCACTAGATCTCCTATTAACTCCTTTTAAATACACCAAAGACATTTATGTGGGATTATTAGCAGAAATGATATCGAGTGTAATATTCGCGGGGACATATGCTTGGGAATAATACTTCATGTCTTCCATTTGATTTGTTATAGTGCGCCACCCAATAGCAATAAGATTAGTCCCTTTAGTACTTTTAAAACAAAGTCTCAGCTTCAGTTTTATATTGTGTCTTACAGCAATGTGTTGTTCAAGCTCTTTAATGATCAGATCGCTGTATTATATATACATATTCATTATTTGTAGCCTGTCAGACACCCAGCAATCGCAATAATGTTCTGCTTTGTTGCTTTTGATATAAAACAGCTCAGCTTTCAAATGAATGTGTTTTTCCTCTTTGTTTGAAGTGTATAGCAAGATATAAAAGTGAAGGAACATTAGAAGGCATGGAAAACAGGCTATAGACTATATAGACTACAATATAATTTATAATGAAGTCTCACTGTAATCGGGAGAATTATTGATTGACATTGCAGCTTAAACTAAAGCCATTTCAGCTATCAGCCTTGCTTTTTAACCAGTCAGGTGTGACCTCGCCATTTTCAACCAATCATAACCCGCCCGTTAGGTTCATCGACACTCATCTGGGACTTGCTGTCATAGCAACAGGTGCGTGAACTTGAACCCACTATAAACAGGATTAAGGCTGCGCTCCTGGCAGGTTATGATTGGTTCAAATGGCGAGATCACACCTGATTGGTTAAAGAGCATGACTGACACGGACTGAGTATCCGTGTATAAAATAATTACGATGATTCACACACGAATATATATATTAAAAAATATATACATAATTTTATTTATATGTTTATATTATATATCTTAAAAAAAAATCTAAAACTACAAGATTAAAGTCATAATATTTCTAGAATAACATCTTTAAAGAATAAAGAGCACCTCTTGTAGATATCCTCTGCTTTTAAAATCTAGCAGTTTTATAGCAAAAAACAAACAATAGCTGAAATGGCTTTAGTTTAAGCAGCAATGTAAATCAGTAATTTTCCCGATTACAGTGAGACTATAAATTAGTCTATAGCTTGTTTTTCATGCCTTCTAATGTTCCTTCACTTTTATATCTTGCAATACACTTCAAACAAAGAGGAAAAACACATTAATTTGAAAGTTGAGCTGTTTTATAATAAAAGAAACAAAGCAGAAAAACAAAGCTAGCGTCCCCAAAAGGAATGTGGACTTGTGGAGTGTGTGAGCTGATGTTAAAAGTTGTTCTTGTTCAGTCTTTTAATAAATATTATATTCTTGATATTAAGCGGTTTCCATGAGTTCTTAGATCCCACACCAGTAACATGAAGCGGCCGCTTGGACGCAACAATATTGAAATATGCCTAAATTCATTTAATCTAAATTCAATCTAGGTTTATTTGGGGTGGCACTAAACGCCCCCGTAATAATTCTCCAAAACCCTCTAATAAAAGCTCTTGCTCTGATTGAGAGAAAAAAAAATGAGCTCGCTCTTTTGCCATTTCGTCAGCCAATCAAAGGGGCTGTGATCAGTGTTTCTACTATCAATACATGTCGCCTTTTAAACCAACACACGAGCACGCAATAATCCTAGACAACTCAATCCGGCTATACTAATCATCAACAACTGGTGCGTTCAGAGAACCGGATTAGTGAGCTCATAGTTAGCATGATGATCTCATCTTAGATGTCTCAATTCATCTCGGATGTATCAAGCGACGAAGAACAGGCCCCTGGAGTGATGAGGAAAAGATGAGAAAAAAAAAAAAAAAAAAAAAAAAATTATATATATATATATATATATATATAAAGAATTGTATAAGGCTTTAACCTAGAGTGCATTTTGAATATACATTTAAATATAATTTGTTTATGTGATGCAAAGCTGAATTTCCATTTCTGTCATTACTCCAGTCAGAAATCATTCTAATATGCCGATTTCTTATTAGAATTATCAATGTTGGCAAAGTTGTGATTTTTTTTTATTTTTATTGTGGAAACTGTGATGCTTTTTTTTTACAGGTTTGTTTGTGTCATGCTGTCATTTGTCCATGTGCCTGTGTTTATGTTGTCATTGTGCCATGTGCTCTTGTATTTGTTTTCATGCCGTTTCCCTCTTGTGTTCCGTTCATTTGTAACCCCGCCTTTGTCATTAGTGTTTGATCCTCAGCCAGCTGTGTCTTCCAGGTGTCCTGTGTTTTATGTTTGATTAGTTTGTGTATTTATATCACACCCTGTCTTACGTTCTATGTTGGTTGTTGAAGTTATGTTGCAGTGTTTGTCTGTGTTGATCTCTGTGTGTTCGTCAGCCGTGTACTTTGGATTTATTATTAAATGTTTTCTGTTCTTTTATAGTGCTGTCTCTGTGCCTCCCTTGCCCGCTGAGAAGCAAGTTCGTGACAACCACTTCTGTGACAGTTTGATTAAAGTTATATATAAACTGCATTTATTAAAAAATATAAATATGTTCTAACAATACAAATATTTACCATTACTTCTTGTCAATTTAACTCATCCTAGCTGAATACAAGTTTTCATAAAACAAAATCATAAAAAAAGAACACAAATTATTAACTTTTGAGTGCTAGCGAATATTACAAAAAAATATCACAAAAAAAACAAACAAAAAAAAAAAAAATCATACATTGAAAGTATGTGTGTGTGTATACACATACATATATATATATATATATATATATATATATATATATCACAAGAGTTTCCAGCACTGATAATAAATCAGCATATCAGAATGATTTCTGAAGGATCATGTGATACTGGCGTAATTATGTATGCTTTAGCATCACGGTATGCTTTAGAACACAGAAATAAATTTGATTATAATGCATTTTTAAAATAGAAAATTGTTATTTTACATCGCAATAATATTTAACTATATTATTTCTTTAATAATAAATGCAGCTATGATTAACATAAAAAAATAAAATCTTACGGTTTCTAAACTCTTGACTGTTATCTCTCTCTCTCTCTAAATTTGTCATCACAATTTAATGCTTAAATAATTCTAAAAATAAATCAGCATATTAGAAGGATTTCTGAAGGATCATGGACAGAAAGTCCATGGTGGTCTCCATGAGGTGTTGAGAGGGTTTCATTATTCTATTAATTTCATGTGAGGTAATTTTACCATATTTTCAAGCACTTTTAATTTCTCTGAAGGTAAAACTTTTAATGAATAGTTTTATATTTTATGTTTAATAAATAGTTCACTTTTAAATACTTCTTTAAATGTTTCAAACTGGTTGCAAACAAAAATAAATATCTATAATGGATAAAATACAATTAACAGCCCTTTTCCTTAAACCTGCAAAAAAAATTAAGAATAAAATAAATAAATTCCGTCCAGTGTTTCTAACAGCGTTCTGACTCCAGATTAAATTGTATGAAATGGAGTGCACATCTTACACACGCTCCACGTCTGTTCTATTTGATAGAGCATCAGGGGGGATGAACTAAATCTGGTCTCTACCACATTTCCTGTTCTTCGGCAATAGAGATGGAGAGGTGAGGAGAGAAGAGGAAGTGACTGATCCATTCTCATTCATCACGGAGACACGGTCCTGCTGCTCAGTCTGCTGCGTTGTCACTGAACGTGTTTACTTTCTAAGCACAAGACTATTATAAATGAGACCCCCATACCCACCTACTGATACTAACCAATGATTGTCAATGTGTGCAGGATTAAATGAGAGAAGGCTATCAATAATATGTGCTCAGTACAGATGCATGTTAGGACCCCTCTGTAAACTCATGTTTCAGTCCTTTAGAGACAATGGGTCAATGCGGCCCCCTCCACGTATAGCTGCTGTTACTGATGAGCTTCTCTGATTGAATTTCATACTACAGTTAGGTCCGGCCATGCAGCGTGATTGGCTGACAATCATTTTTGAAATAACAGCTTGTCATCTGTAACCGTGTCATTCTGCTGACCTGGGATTCCAACGGCTGAGGGACAGAAACATTGCCTCGCATTTAAAAGCTTAAGCGGTATCTATTCAACCAGCTTTACCACTGGTGATATTGGTGATTTTTTAATATTGTACACTATGACACTCTTTCTGTATTAATATCGCCTTCAATGTTGCCTCATCATTTTAAAGTTTAGACTTTCATTTTTCAAAAATTAATCTACATCCAAGATGAGATTAGATTGTTTCTCCATTGGAAGAGATATGGATAAATTAGCATTACATCATTTGCTCACCCGTGAATCCTTCCTAGCACATTGGTGCCATCAGAATGAGAGCATCACTTATCCATAAGTAAACCACATGAGCTCAGTTCCTCAGGAAATGTCTTGTGAGTTGAAAATCCACACTGGGTTGACAGTAAACACTGACACCTTAACAGTAATACAATGATCCATGACGAGACAAACAAACAGACTGGTATTTATACAGGTGGGACTGATTGAATGATGAACAAACTAGAAACAGCTGTGGGGAGAGGTGCATACTGGGAAATGGAGTCCGGACATGAAAACAGACACAAAACACAGAGTACATAGAAAGTTGGAGTATCACACACGGTCTTTAGTTGATAGCTCCTGCTGGGCGTGACACTGTTACGTCCAGGTAAAATATGAAACATTTATCCATAAAATTGCTCTCTTCAGGAAAAAAATAAATAAATTCTGATCTGAATAAGATGCACAAATACTGTTTACAAGCATACAAAATGTTGAAAATGGTCAAAAGCAGTTGTAAACAAATACAGTACAGGCCAAACGTTTGGACACGCCTTCTCATTCATTGTGTTTTCTTTATTTTCCTGACCATTTATATTGGTAGATTCTCACTGAAGGCATCAAAACTATGAATGAACACATGTGGAGTTATGTACTTAACAAAAAAAAAAGGTGAAATAACTGAAAACATCTTTTTTTTATTCTAGTTTCTTCAATATAGCCACCTTTTGCTCCGATTACTGCTTTGCACACTCTTGGCATTCTCTTTATGAGCTTCAAGAGTTTGTCGCCTAAAATGGTTTTCACAATGGTTTGCCTTATCAGGGTTAATTAGTGGAATTTATTGCTTTATAAACGGGGTTGGGATCATCAGTTGTGTTGCGCAGAAAGCTTCCAACCTCCACCCAAGCCACTGAGACCATTACTGTAATGATAGTTTCCTTTTGCCCCATCAGATGGCATCCATCCTATTCATTACTCACCCTTTACCCCGGACTCTGAATTCACCACTCTCTTTTACCTGTAATCAGTAATCCTATCACTCACAACAGCTGTTCCTTGTCACCTCACCCCTTCGCTCCAACATAAATAGTTCAGCCAAACTCACAGAAATTGTAAGGTCTTGATTACCCAGTGCATCTTTTCCGAGCATTCCTTTCTGTGTCTGATCTACTGGTTTAGATATTGGACTGTTTACTGCCTGCCTTGATTGTTGCCTGGACTCTCGTTTATGAATCTGGATATTCCCTGTTTGCTCAGTTTGTGATTGCTTGACCCTGCCAGCCTGACTCAAAATAAAGAGTTTGCGAATGGATCTGCACGACCCTGTTTCCTTTGATCTAACCAAAACAGGATCCAGCAGCTTCAGCCTGAGTCATGGTTTCCATAGAGCGGCTAACATAATGTGTTTGCAGCAAGAACAGCGACCCATAAAGGATTATGTGAGTGACTTTATTGAACTTGCACACTTGACTCCCATGAGCAATCAGTGTCTTATGAATTTCTTTCGGCGAGGCTTATCAGAGCCACTTTGTTCACTCATGCCTTGTCATGAACCTCATCGGACACTAGAATTTTATATTGATCTGGTGCTACAGTTGAGTGGTGCTATGTTCTGTGCTATGGTGCTAAGGTACCGACCAAGGGCAACAGCCGCTTCACAAGATGATGGCCATACCTGAACCTTCAGCCTACACAAAAGCCCAGTCTCAGTCTTCAGCCATCACTGATGTCTCCTCTGTGTTCCCGAGCATCGTGGGTGTACCATATGAAGACAATAGAGCTCTAAGAAGGTTGAGTAGGCTTGTGTGCAGTGCGGTTGACCCCCCGCAGTGTGAGCAACAGGCATTTTCAGGCCTGTCGGCCCGCTCCAGTCCGGGAAACCCCAGAGCCTGCTCCAGCCCCGGTCCATGAGCCAAGTCCACTTCTAGAGCCAAGTCTTTCTCCTGGGGTACAGCTACGAGGGCAGATCCTGACCTCTGTAATGAAAATACCCCTTTGCCCCACCAGATGGCATCCTATTCATTACTCACCCTTTACCCCGGACTCCGAATCCTAGAATTCAACCCTCTCTTTCCCCAGTCTGTAATCAGTAATCCTATCACTCACAACAGCTGTTCCTCGTCACCTCCACCCCTTCCCTCCAACATGAATAGTTCAGCCAAACTCACAGATAATGTGAGGTCTTGATTACCCAGTGCATCTTTTCCAAGCATTCCTTTCTTTGTCTGATCTCCTGGTTTAGACATTGGACCGTTTACTGGCTTGTTGACTGTTTGCTGCCTGCCCTGATTGTTGCCTGGACTCTCGTTTATGATTCTGGATATTCCCTCTTTGCTCAGTTTGCGATTTGCTTAACCCTGCCAGCCTAACTCAAAATAAAGAGTTTGCAACTGGATCTGCACGACCCTGTTTCCTTTGTTAAAAGAAGTCCTTTCAAGAAACAATAACTAAACAACCCCAAAACAAAAAATGTCACACTGGTGATTATTTGCAATATTTTTGACTCTTTGACAAGTAGTTTCATTTCTATTTTAATAAGATGTATTGGATAAGTGTCTGCTAAAGGCAGAAATTTGTGGTTTGGGAGTTAAATTGTGCCATAATGGTGTTCTGTCACCTTGTATTCAAGAAATACAGAGGAAAAAAAAATCTATCTATAGTGGATAATTAACACATTTAACATGCAAATATATATACATGGTAGTACAATAGAATGCTGCTGATTCATCTTTGCTAAAAGTGTTCAATAAATGTGATTTCACTGAAGACATCTGTTAAAAGCAAACAAACAACAACAGATTCTGATATGAAATATAATGCCAGGCCTCCCAGGCAACCCTGAACTGTACATTAGCAGAATTCTGCATTTGCATTTTGTTCACATTATGGAGAGTCATTTTGTTGAGTTGATGACACATTTTCCATATCAAATAACCCTCTCCAAAACACAGTATCTACTCATTTTATCATGCTTGCAGGCTTGACAAATAAACAGAAGGAGAAGGGTTACATAAAGGTTAAATTATTCTCATAACGTCTCCGGCATGAGAGCCACAAACTGCCTTTGAGGTTTTCTCTAATGTTAAGACAGATGGAAAGACCCTGCCTTTCAGCAATACCTGCTATTTTTACACATAATAGACACAGATTCCTAATTACATTCAATTACCGTGTCGGAAAGTGATTACAACGCAAGAGGACTGTTACGCCAAAGGACAAACTAATCTAGAGCGTCTCCTCAGGCCAGACTCCCATGACTCGTGAAACAGCAGAAGTAGATATTGTCATTCATGTACCGTATTAAGTCAAACAGTGCTCTTGCACATTTGCAGGAAGAAATTTCCTTAGGTCACCGAGTCATATCAAGCGCAACATGACTTCTGCGGCAGGATAAGAGGTTTCGGTTGGTCTCAATCATCCTCGCTGCTTTGTGAAATCAGTGTAGCATTAAAGCAGGAGAGAATGAGGCCAAAGCAAAATGGTGGCCTCTCAGGTGGAGTAAGCAGCATAAGTAGACTCACTGAAGCTCACTGAGGTGAGGTTTATAGCTGTGTGCTGTGTGAATTTACCACATGTAGACATACATCAATTGTGAAATGATAGGTAAACGCAGTCAATTCCAAATATAAACTAAAGGTTGACATGCATTGAAAATAATTGTTATGAATAAGGAACACCCAGCATGTTATTTTCATCTGACTGGATTCTCCTTCCACTGAACTGGACTTTATACTGCCACCTGTCTGTCTGGATGAATGGTGTATCTATACTAACAACTGCTGTTATCTATCTATCTATCTATCCTTCTGCACCATATGAGCTCTTAGAACAATATATATATATATATATATATATATATATACATATATATATATATACTGTATTTGGTGATCTGGTTGGTGGACAAGTTGGATGACAAGTAACTTACTGTTAAATTCTGACAAAACAGAGGTGTTAATTATCAGACCTAAAAACCCCACATGTAATAATCTAAAACACTGTCTAACACTCGATGGCTGCTCCGTCAACTCTTCTTCATCAGTTAGGAACCTAGGTGTGCTGTTGGATGGCAATCTCTCATTTGAAAGCCATGTTTCTAGCATCTGTATTTTTCTATCTCAAGAACATATCTAAATTGTGACCTATGCTCTTAACCTCAAATACAGAAAGGTTAATTCATGCGTTTATGACCTCAAGGCTAGACTATTGTAATTCGTTATTGAGTGGTTGCTCTGCACGCTTGATAAATAGACTACAGCTGGTTCAAAATGCAGCAGCTAGTGTCCTTACTAGAACCAGGAAGTATGAGCATATTAGCCCGGTTCTGCCAACAATTTACTGGAGCGAGCTCTTATCACATTATAGTCCTCCACTGCATTCTCAAAACTCTGGCCACTTGATAATACCTAGAATATCAAAATCTACTACGGGCAGCAGATCTTCTTTCTATTTAGCACCCGAACTCTGGAACAATTTACCTAATACCATTCGGGAGGCAGGCACACTCTGTCAATTTAAATCTAGATTAAAGTCACATCTTTTTACTCTGCCTTACACCAAACACACTAATACACATGTATTAATAAAATCCGTTGAAGCAGCGGTTCTCAATCCTGGTCCTTGCGCCCCCCTGCTCTGCATATTTTGCATGTCTCTCTTTGTTAACGCACCTGATTCTAATAATCAGCTCATTAGAAGAGAGCTCTGTGCATGAGCTGTGTTCCGATCGGCATGGTCCCTATGCAGTGTCTGTTAAAGTTTACTTCACTTCGGAACATTCATTTATGGATTTGCACTGTAAATAAGTGAAAAGTCTGTGAATGAATCTTTTACAAAGATTTTAGAAAAGATGACACAATATTAAAAGCTGAATATATAAAGACATGTATAGATGTTATAAGTGAATCCTACTCCTAACCCTACCCTTAAAAAATAAACAAATAATGAAATAAAATAAAAATGGGTACACACCCAAATATAAATATGATACAATGTTTTTGACTAACAGTTTTTATGTTAAAAAAAACCCCAAAATATATGCTTCACCTCAGTATGACTCAATACGACAAACACAGGAAATAGGGGAATGCCATTTATAACAGCAGATCAACGTACTGAACATGCAATATAGCTGCTTTTAAGGATATTAGGATTAACGAATAGAGACACAAAGTGAAAAGATGTAGCTGCTAATGCAGCCCTAAATAAGCTTATCAGCAGTTCGGTGGTTCAGAGAGCACATTTCATGAATTGTAAACCTACGAGATGGAAGGCTTATTAGCATCTCCGATTTAATTTCTTCTATCTTTTATTAGTGAACCTTTAAAACCCTGGAGGGATCATGGCAATTACCGGTGGTTATATAAGACAAATTGCTATTCTTACAACGATGAACAACTGGAACCTCATTCTGCAACAGTGCATTCAGGTCATCTAGTATAACTTATGTCTATGTTTGATTAAATGCCAAGTGGTTAATATAAAATGTGATAATTGTATTATACTTTGATTGCCTGACAAACGAATCCAAAATTGGTTATTTGTAATTGTGCACTTAAATTGAAAGAAAAAAAAAGGTAGATTTTTTTTATGTATAAATAAATAGTTACTATTTTTTATATATATATGCATATATTGTAGATTTGTATTGATTCATATTTTATATTGTTTTTTAAATAATAAGTTTAATCTTACCATTTTTTAAATCTTTAAATAAGCTCCCCATCTTATATTATTGATATAAATGATAAATAAATAGATGGATGGATGGATAAATAATAATGATGATAAATAAATCAATCAATTAAATCGTACTGTGTAATACAACAAGAATTTTAAATAACCATGTGTATTAATTATTAATGTTATTTATTTCTGTGATTAAATTAATTTTCAGGCACATGATCTTTTTGAAAAACTTTTAATATGCTGATTTGTTGTTGTTATATATATACAGCTATGGAAAAAAATAGGAGAACTCTGCAGAAAAATCATTTCTTTTGGGGTTATTCTTAAAACCGTTCATCTCACCAATACACCACCAATACAAAACAATGCACATTTGTTTCCTTTTTTGTAAACTGCCGTCTTTGAAATATTAAGGATAGAAGTAACTTGATTCTCACTGATTCCTTGTGTGAATAAAACTATGATTGAGGCCTTTTTCTGGATTTTAAACCTTTCTTTTCACTGTTTTTGGCTTGTTTAGTGTTTATTTTTACATTTCTAATTACTTTTGAAGGACTTCTAGCATTTTTTACCATCCAATGTGTCACATTGCAAGAGGAAAGTGTTGATTACAGCAGTGCTTTTTATACATTTCCTGTTAAATACAATTGGATTTAGGTGCACACCAAATAGGTACCTCAATAAACAGAATGAAGTATGTTTGGGTAGAAATTTAACAAAAACTGGCATGACATGCTTAGAGAGCTTAGAATACTCAAATAGATACTGATTTAGGAGTAAATTGCAGTGGTCTCTTATTTTTTTCCAGA
>JAUMHI010000058.1:927718-941974 GCA_032359435.1 Enteromius unitaeniatus | reverse complement strand
GATATCCTGGACCAAAACCTTCTCCAGAGCGCTCAGGACCTCAGACTGGGCCGAAGGTTTCCCTTTCAACAAGACAATGACTCTAAGCACACAGCTGAAATAATGAAGGAGTGGCTTCACAACAACTCTGTGACTGTTCTTGAATGATCCAGCCAGAGCCCTGACTTAAACCCAATTGAGCATCTCTGGAGAGACCAGAAAATGGCTGTTTACCAACGTTTACCATCCAACCTGACAGAACTGGAGAGGATCTGCAAGGAGGAATGGCAGAGGAACCCCCAAATCCAGGTGTGGAAAACTTGTTGCATCTTTCCCAAAAAAGACCCATGGCTGTATTCCATCAAAAGGGTGCTTCTACTAAACACTGAGCAAAGGGTCTGAATACTTAGGACTATGTCATATTTCACTTTTACTTTTTTAATAAATCTGCAAAGATGTCAAGAATTCTGTGCATTTCTGTCAATATGGGGGGCTGTGTGTACATTAATGAGGAAAAAAATGAGGGTATAATAACTGATATAATAATCATTCCCAGTGTGAACGATCCTTAACATGCGTGCATGTTGCATAAATGAAAAATCTTTCCCTTATTATTTGGAAGACTGTTGAATATTTCAAAGTGATTTTAATCATTCTGACAGATTTGAACAAATTGTATTTCCATGCTTTCCCATAAAAGCTTCTGATATAGATAGGGGAAAAGCATATGTCACATTAAAACACCAGGCATTGCAATACTTTCCTGATGGGTATAAGGAATATTTGTAGAACTTCCCCAAACTACCAACCATAATTTAAAGCAGACTTGTTTGGCAAAGGGAGCATACTGGCATGCATCTAATTTGGTTTGCTTCTACTGACAGCTGAATGTATAATTACATTGTATAAAGTCTGCAATACATATGTGACAATTTTTGGGTTGCATAAGTAGCTGTCTGTAACATATGTGTAAGAGTAACAGGCTATTACATCTACTTAATTACAAACTGTAAGTACAAACTGTTCCATTACTTAGTTACATGGTAAGTACATTTTCTTTTATGTAAGTACAGCAGCTACTACTAAGTATTTACTAGTTAATTACTCCGTATTAGGACACCTTCAAATAAAGTGTTACCAGGTTTTCTCCTGCCTTTGATAAGACATTTGTTAGGCTACTCTAATTATGTGTGATTGTATGGTTAGTTGCATTTTATTATTATTATATCTTTAATATAGTCAAGTTTAAAAAAGTGAAGGTGTGAGTGACTATGTGTGTGTGTGCTAGAGATGAGAACCGAGACAAGCACAGCAGCTCATTTAGGTGGTGCTGACAGACGCTCTTTTAATGTGAGGCCAGCAGAAGAGAGACAGAACGGACAATGGTAGAGTGAGTGACCCATACAGGATGGCCGGAGAGACCAGTGCAGTTAACCGCTCTCTCTACAGACGTATCTGTTACCTCTGCATATGAGAACCACTCTAAGCAAACAGTCCCACAAACACTGAACGCTTCAAAGAGACAGCGCAGACAGACACAACTATGAGAATGACAGCATATACCACACACAACATCTCACGTCCAGTTTGACTCGAAATAGACTGGACCAACGGGGTTGTCTGGTGTTTATATAAAGTACAGAGGTTAAGGAGATTAAGGACACGTAGGAAAGATTCATTCGACCAGCTCTCACTTACGGGAAGTTAGCGACACGTACAGCCACAGGCACACAGGACAGCTGGGCCGCCCACTTCAGCGTCACATCCTGGTACACTAGCAGCATGTTGTTATGGTTACACATCAGGATGTTGGTGGAACCCTCAGAAACTGAAGACAAAGCCAGAGAGAAGACAGCTGAGTTTGAAGGAGGAAGTGTGTTCATATGGTCTGTGGTCTCTGGGCCTCACATAGAGAGGCGATTGCAGCAGTTAAATGATAGGCTGCATCCACTTCCAAACCACCAGAAGACATCCATCTCTCACCTTCCTATAAACCAACACCCCTCTCAACAACACACACACATATACACATCTTGGTTCATAACTGGTAGCTTTTTTGTTCCAGAAAAAAAGAAAACCTATAAATCCTATCCTATGGACAATGAAAGTTCACTCAACATTTTCTCACCCTCATATCATTTCAAACCTATGTAGTTCATCTTTGAAAAACAAATAAAAGATTTTTTATGTAACCTGAGAGATTTTTGCTCCTTCCAGGATCCTTGTCTCTGCAGAAGACTTGGATTAAACTGAGCAAATCATTTGGATTACTTTTTGAAGCATCACAGATTTGGTGAAAATAACTTTTAATGGAGAGAAAGCAATGTCTAGGGTTCCATCAAAACTGGTTCTTGATGAGAAAGAACCAATGAGGTTTCAAGCAAGTACGGCTGAACTTTTAAAAGTTAAAAGATTGCAATCTCAAGTGTAAGATAGGTGTGTAAGATAATAACACATCTTAAATTTAAGGAATAGTTCACCCAAAAATGAAAAATGAATTCTGCTGTACCCAAAGAAAGATATTTTGATGGTGACCAAAAATATCTTCCTTTTTATGTACGGCAGAATAAAGATATTTCTACAGGTTTAGAACTTACTTGGGGGTGAGTAAATGATGACAGAATTTTCATTTTTGGGTGAACTATTCCTTTACCCATATATTTTTCATACTCCACTGGCAAACTGTTTAAACATAAAGCATAAGGAGGTTTCCATGTGCTATAGAAGTCTAAACAACAAGGCATGAAAAGTTAAAGGCAGTGTGGGGTCACCTGATCCGTAGGGCAAGAAACAGCTGGGGTTGAACTCCAATTTCTTCATAAAGCGAATCTGACCATTATCCTTGAGACAAAATACATTTCTCTCCCCCAGAACAAAGATGGAGGACGTTGTTGAAGAAGTGTTGGGAATGCAGATATCTAATGCCTCTTCTCCTAACACCAGTGTCCAGTCAGCCTGAGGACAAACATACACGCAGTCATATCCAAAGATACAAACATTCACACTGGAAACAGTAACACTTTTAAACTTCAGGAAACGCACCGTCAGTCTCTTCCCCGAGCTCTTGCTTTGCTGATCAGAGTCTTGTCTAGTGTCTGCATCTGTGGCTACAGCCAGTGTCTCATACCTGAATAAAAGAGATGTTAATTACACCGATTACCAAAAACCAGAGACACTGGAGACTGCTCAATGCTTTAATATTCACTTCACCAGCACTGATGCACTGAAGGCTTTTCTAGCAAAGCAAAAATTATTGTCTTATTCTAATTGTGACTTGTTTGACTTTTAAAACAAGCAAAATAATCTGCCAAAATGATCTTTTTTCAAACAGAAAACAAGATTGTTTAGTCCGTTTCAAGCAAAAACTTAATTTTGAGATGCAAGACATACAATACAATAATTTTAGAAAATAAATTTAGAAAGATTCCTTCAGATAATAGGGACTGGATCAAGACCAAGTAAAACAAGCATTTTTTGAAGATTAGTTTTTCATGACAATTTCCCATGATGTTTACCTTAACCTTTTCAAAAGAAAAGTGCACGTACCATACAATCATACAAAAGTTTCTAATTGTGACACAATCTGTTGAAATGGTATTCAAATAATTGTTTTTGTTCTATAATTCATTGTTATTATTATTACTTTTTAAATTCAGACATGTCCAGGGATTTGCTGAAGGGTTGTAAAGGTTCAAAAGCTTTATATAAAGACAAATGTAACATAAAACCATTCATATAACATTTAGTTTGACCCCCTGAAGTGCATGATGGACCTCCTCTGTGGATTTTCTAGGTCAATTTAGTACCCTATTCTTGGAAAGCGTTTTGTTTCAAAAGAACAAGAAAATCCTGTTTTGAATTTGCAATATGACCCTAAATTTCTACTGAATTCCTCTAGGAATGTTGGGTGGGTTTGGGCAAACGTTTATAGCAATGAGACACAGCAGTGATTATTCAGCTTTGTGAGCATGTTCGATTCTGGCGGTGAGAGTGTGTGTGTGTGTGTGTGTGCCTGTGTGCGAACATGTCTGTAACAGATCAAACGTTTGTATTCAGAAATCACTGACAGTCCTCCAAAGCTATCAGCAGGTCATGAGGAGTATTATGAGAACCAAAGGCTCTGCTGTCTCACCTCAGCTCAGATCTCCATTTTCAACAGCTTTAGCCAGATTGAGAAGAAAGATCATATTTCCTTTTTAAAGGATCGCCTAAAATGAAAATTCTATCATCATTTAACCCTTATGTCATTTCAAACCCATAAGCCTTTCATTCATCATTGACACACAACTGAAGATATTTTTAATGAAACCTGAGAGGTTCCTGTACCTCCAGCAAAAGTCAATTCACCCAAAACTTTGTTGTTCAAGAAGTTCAAAAGAACATTGTAAACATAATCCATATGTCTGAAGAGACATATAACATATATAACATCTCATATAACACTATATAACACTATGACATGCAAGAGCCAATGTGATTTGTGGTCATGTGTCAAGCTCAAATTATTGTATTAAATGTTATCAATTTAATTCAGTTAAATAGGTTATTAGTTTCACTAAGTGTCTATAACCAAATACACTGCATACAAATAGTGCTGCCAAAAGATTGATCCACCGAAGTCTCCACCGTCTGATCAGCCCTGGAGGAGATCTCCTCAATCTACTCCGCCCAGGAGGGTGTCTCCGCCGCCTGATCCACCCAAGTGGGCTTCACCTCCGTCTGAGCCGCCCAGGTGGGCGTCTCCCCTGTCTGCTCCACCCTGGTGGTGACTGTTAACAAGAGTCTTGCATCTGGAAGCCGCGCCTTGGGGGAAGGCTATGTCATGCCATAGCCGTGTTCTGTGTATGTTGTCATTTGTTCCATGTGCTCTTTGTGTTTTATTTACATTTCGTTCTCCCCATGTGCTTTACCTCGTTTGTAACCCCGCCTCTGTCATTAGTGTTTGACCCTCTGCCAGCTGTGTGTTCCAGGTGTCTTGTCTATAGTCTTGATTGTCTGTGTATATAATCCATGCCCCATGTCCTGTATCTTTGTCAGTCTTTAACATTTGCTGTGTGCATGTGTTTCGCCTTGTAAGCTTTGTTCAGTTTTCCTTTGTTTTTTATTAAATGTTTCTATGAAGAGTACTTCTACACCGTGTGCTCCATGCCCGCTGGAGAAGCTTGCGGCTCGCTTCACCACAGCTACAGCTCGTGACAGTAACAATCTTGTCAGGCATATTTACAACAAAAATTTATTTATGACACATTAAAAGATGGACTACTTTCACCCCAAATACATACACACCAAGCATGTTGGTCACACTAAATGACGTGTAACATTATTTCACCAAATTGTAACATTTTATTCTCCAAAACCTTGAATGCGAAACCTTAAAAGTAGACACTTTACTTAAGTTTAATGTGCTTTCTATTGACATAAAATCACTTTTGTGAACATCTTTGATCAGTATACATAACATATTTTTCTTTTCTTTTTTTGCTGAAAAATGACTTCTAAAGATACTTAATTAAAATTAATAAAAAAATTACATTATTTAACACAAAAAAGCTTATGATATTTTTTATCATATTAATACTATAATTAATAATCGCTAATATTTACCATGAACATTTGAGTATATAAATAAATAGGATTACTTAAATGGTCATCAAGCACTATTTCCTGTTTTATTGTGCTATCTTACCTTCGCTCCCTTATGGATACCAAATGTGTCTGTAAATGAAACATGACCCGTATCGTTTGCCACAAAGAGAACAGCAACACAGCAAAAAAAACAAAAAAAAACAGTGGCGATCAATCAATGGAAATTTTATTCGGATGGTAAAACATTCTCTTTTTATGTCTCTAAGGATATGCTGGAAATAGTATTACATCTAACCTACCAGTGCTTTATGAAACGATTTTATTAATATACGCTTATTTTAAACATGGTGGAGACTGAGTGTGCTCTGCGAAGTGTCTCGTAAAGTCATATTTAAAGATAAATAATAAAAAGCAGTGGTGTAAAGTACTTGAGTCAATGGACTTGGTTACTGTACTTAAGTATTTTTTTGGCTACTTTGTACTTGTGCTGAGTATGAAAAATATAAGCAACTTTTACTCGACTACATTTTTGACCGAATATATGTACTCTTTACTCCACTACATTTGAACAGACGCTTACCGTTACTCGTTACAAGCGCGACAAGTCGGCATCTTCATGTCACACACTGTCCTACATGGCCACGCCTCCTGTCAATCACTCAGATCTTGTCATCTGAGACGCCTCAGCCGTAAGGAAACTAGGTACTCTAGGTACATAGGTACTCTTTACACCTCTGATAAAAAGATAGCCACATATCCTGTACGTCCATTAAGGATGAGTGTGTGTGTGGAGGTATATGGCCAGTGACTATGGACAACTGTTCAGGGAGTGAATTGGTCTCACCTGTAGCACTCCACCTGCCGTGCGGAGGACACCGTGATGAAGGAGTCAGTGCGGATGCAGTAGCTCAGTGGGCCGGGCAACAGGAAGCCAGGCAGGAAGCGACCAAAAGCATACGTTTCCTGCTCAAAAAACATCAGCATTCCATCCATGGACTGGATACAGATGAAATGATGACCTGCCCAACAGCACATGAAAGATTCAGTGGAGACAACACAACAGAAGGACATATCCTACGGTATTATGCAGCTTTGTTGTGCAGCTATAAAAAACATGAACCAGTAGCAAACAGCCAGCAAACTGCATAACCCAGATTTTATCCATTCTTAAATAGTTACATTTATTATCTTTTTTTATTTATTATTTTGTCACTTAAGACTCTTCCAACTAGTAACTGAATAATGTAGCTACTGAATTAATGAAGATTGTGCACTAATTTTGTTTGTCTGCATTTTGCAATGGCTTCAAAGCAGCTTATCAAATTAGAATTTAGATCTGTCCTGTGCCCCTATTATGGGTAATGAAAGGTTCATATTTTGGTTTTAGGAGTCCCCAAAAATGGATGCCAGGTCTAACCATTCTCATAGTATTATATATGCATTTATTTTTTACATTATTTGCTCAACAACTCCCAAACGATTTGTTTAATGATTAATAATCCAATGCGTGATGCTACTCCGCTGATATTGGTCCGATTGGTCTCATTTTCATTTCTGGATGCCTGTAATCAGGGCCAGATTAACATGGCCAGGGGCCCCTAGGCTACAGGTTGCTGGAGGCCCCATCCCTAATATCGTTGTTCAACCGTGGCGTGAGTGACGTGCGTCTGACGTTTATATACTGAAGGTGGATTTGCCTCACCCAATCAGCGTCCGCTTATTTAAATGTTCATTTTAATCCAATGGATATTAAGTCTTTTCTTTCTTTTGACCAATTGGGGGCCCCATGGGAGGCGGCCGTGCCTGTAATGCCTGATAAAGCTGCCAACAGCGGCACCTATTGGCTAAGAATCAATTTGCAATTTGGTGAAAAGACCAACAAGTGGCCGACCAATATACTAATATTGACGTCAACATGAAACGGCTTGGTTTTAAATATGACTCGTTTCAGTGAATTAGAGTATACTCTTTCTTTAGAGAGAAAATTGCTTTATACACGGTGCAATTTAGTGCTGTGTTACAAACTGTATCCATAACTGGGGTACTTTAATAAGAAGAAATATGCATCCAAAAAATTGCCATGGCCCAAGCTAACCAAAAAAAAAGCAATGATTACTTGTGTACTATGTTTGTGTCAAATGTTTTCTGGGTTGCTCTGGGGCCAGTTAGTAAGAAAAAAAACAAGTAGTCAATAGTGACCCAAAACTTTTTTCCAAAATATCTTCCTCTGTGTTCGACAGAACAAAGAAATTCATACAGGTTTGAAAGTACTTTTTTAGTTTTGGGTGAACTACGACCAAAGTTTGAAGTTTGACCAGTATCATTTTTGAATTGAAGTTAGACAAATCAATGCTTTTAACTGAATTGAAAAGGAAAAAAATGTGATGACTAACTTGTAAGAACAGTAGCAACCAGCCCCTTTCCTACAAACTACAGCATGTTATACATTAAGCTGATAACATGATAAGTTCTTTATAAAAGTCTCTTTAATACAGGTCAGTTCCCACTTTTTTTACTTGAATGGGGAAAGACTAATATCTGCAGAGAGAGCGTTACAGTTGAATGGGTAACACTTCTTAAATATTAACTACGACTTTTCCCTCAATAGTTATTAAGGTAGCTGATAAGTTTAGGTACTGGGATGTAGAATAAGGCATTAATATGTGCTTATAAATTGCTAATATTCTAGTAATATGCATGCTAATAGGTGTAAACATAAAATAAAGTGTTACCACAATTTATCTCTGCCACGTGCAGATGATATGTGACTAATGGTTGATGAAGTCCATCATAGAGCCTGTGCTGCCCTCATGTGGCTCAAAAGACAACTGGCTAAAAAAAAGGTACTACTGTAAGTCTAAAATCCTATTAAAGGAACATGCGCTACTATTTTATTTATAGTGGATTGATTGATTTATAGTTAATTGGCTTCCCTCGTTTAGAAAGACCTCAAATATTCCATCACACTAATTCTTCTTAGAAAAAGAAAAAGAAAATTACGCAGCTAAATTCAACCCTATAGCCCACTGATCATTTTAGAATGAGATGTTAATATTCAGTGTGGATTAATAATAATAACTCTTACCTGTGACGCCCCCAAAGGGACCGTACGTCATGTTGCAAGCTGTTCTCTGCAGACTGTGTTCATACACCAGCCGCAGCTGATACTGGTCACCATGTTCAACATTCCCAGCAGTACCTGAGAAAACCAGCACCAGTAAACAGCACATATGTTTGGTGCACAAAATCCCAAGATTATACAGAAACATGACAGATTGATAGTAAGTATGAGCTCAGACTGATTTTCCTTCTTGACATGTGGTCACGAACATAAGGTAAATTCCATTTTCATGCATGGATTTGGCAATTCTGTGAAAATTACAGGGCCTTCAAATTATTTGAAGTACTCCGTGGCGATGGGTTGCTGCATTTATAATATCTGTCTAAATCCAAACATGGGTAGAGCATTGTTTAAGAGGTAACGGTTTTTCCGAATAAAACCTGAACAAAGTCAACCCCTGATAAGTCGTGTAGCACTGATTGAAAGGAAGTACAACACAAGAGTCTGTGGAAAACCAACCTGACACAGCATAGACAGACAGCTTCCTGGGGTGAAGCACTGCCAGGTGGAGCGACTCTGAACAACTACAACACAGAGAGAAAAGGCAGTTAAAAACAAATCTCACAGAAATGCTAGACTCGTCTCTTTTAAAGATGTACACGCAGAATCCAACATTAACCTTAAAAAGCCTGCTGTGTCAAAATTAACACGCAACATTTATTAAAAGATCAAAATTCTTACAACTTTGCTCAAAACCAGGCTTTTGTTGTCATTCCCCATGTTTTCCTCTTGTGACCTAGTTTTGTTAATTACGTATATTAGGAGTGTCCTGCTCGTTTAAGTTGATTGTCTTCCCTTCTTAAGTAGCTCCTAGTGTCTCAGTGTTTGTCGGTCGTTTTCGTTGCATGTATTTCTGTGAAATACTACTCCACGTTTTGATTTATGTTTATTTCTCCTCCACGACTCCTGTGCTCTCCTTCGTTGGGCAACATCGTAACACCATACGCCTTCTGAAGTCTGAATGATAGTTCAGAAAAAAAAACTTTCTGTAGAACTCAAAAAATGTCCATCTTCAGATCTTTTGGCTATGAAACCTTAACTGATTTTTTTTTGAAAGTAAATTTAAGAAAGTTTTTAGAAAAATAATAAAAAAACGTGAATATCAAAAATGATACATCAGGCTTTTGAGGAACATTTTCTTTGTTCGGTATATTGTATTTTATTGTATGTTTTGCCCCTTCATGAAAACTACAGAGGTTTTGGTCATACCCATACACCATCTAACAAAGACATTACCTGGAGATACAGAGCGACAGCAGATATTTCCACATTTAATACACGTATTCTGCTATACTGCTCTAAAGATCACATGAACACACTGCATTAAACCAAATACACAAAATAATGTTCTTTTTAGCAACGTCATATCACCCCTTTACTTGCTTTATAATACTTGAGTAATGACTTTTAATGTTATGAATTTTATTAAGGGGTCATCTGGTCCCACATGCACTATTACAAGCTGTTTGATTGTGTTGATAATTGTTTATGTGTGGCAGATTAATAAATAAGCCGATTGTGGTTTTGTAGAGATGCGATTGTGTATTGTGACATCCTTAATGTTAGCGGTGTTTAAAAATGTGATTTATTGTGTCTATTATTACACATAGACAACAGAAAAGGGTAGACAATCTTAAACTAAGCACTATTTATATAGATATTTAAATATAAAGCTTAGGAAAAGCAAATACCAGGACATGCAGCTGAAAAAGCAGTACGTTACCTAGAGATTTTACATATCTGTGGACTAAATAAGTTTTGTAGAGATGTGAATGGAGCACATGTGAGACTTACGAGACAAACTTGCCCATCTCCACTTGAATGATGGGGTCAGGCAACTGAACCTCCAGCAGCTGGGCATCAGCTTCAGTCGGCTCGTCTGGTTTAGCAGGATGTGGGGAGAAAATGCGTAACATCCCCATAAAACTGCCCACTACAATCTTATCTGGTTTAGAGAAAGAGACAGCTTCATTTAGAGAGCAGAGTCTGGTTCATCATCCAAATAGACTAAACGTCATGCCCTGTATCTAACTCCTGTCGTATGGACCTTCTTTCAGGAGGAATGTGAACCGTGCCGTTGGAGCATCCTTACACAGACCCAAGCAGCGCCGCCTACTTTTTGCACTGCGCTGTGATTTCATATGAGTTTAGGGTTTTCAAACCTTCATGACATCCACTTACTGGATTCCTAGCACATCTCTGTAGTTTGAACCATACTTGGACTGTCATTAAGCAGTAACTTAACGTCATGTTCTTCTAGATGAACATAATTTATCAGGCTGACCAATCAGTGAGCTATGAAAAACTAGAAAAGAGTTGCTTGTGGGACGTGCTCCTCAATCCTAATCAGCTGTTTAAAAGAGCAAGTGTATGAAGCACTTAAACTCACCATATCCACTTCCACTGTTATCCACATCCCCCACACACAGACACCCCTGGTCAAACTCCTCACCCTCTCCCAGCACTGAAGCCCACCAATCCCGAGCCTTAAACAAAGACATCCTGGAACCAGATCAGAGAGTCATTTAACCACATCTTAGTAAAAACAGAGAATATAATCACGCCAGTCAGGATTGCTCTGGGAGCATCTATATTACAAGGCAGCACTATTATGACAAATAATAAAATATGTATGGCATTATAATGTTAAACTAACACTTATTATATTAGAACACATAGACAACAGAAAAGGGTAGACAATCTTAAACTAAGCGCTATTTATATAGATATTTCCATATAAAGCTTAGCATTACGTTACCTAAAGATTTTACATATTTGTGGACTAAATACTCAGATGTTCAAATAGAAGAGTGATAAATTCTGCTTGTGTGTTTTACATTGGACTGCTCTTGGTCTTTGCCTGGGTCTGTCTGAGACGGGTCACATGACCTCAGCTCAAGCAGCTTTCCTAACTAACCGCTGACTGCTTAACAGAGCTAATCCACACTCCAGAGACACTCAAGATTTAGTTAACAGTCTGTCGAGCTTCATTCGTGCAAAATAAGAGAGCAGGTAAAGGGATAATCAATCCTTTTCCCTTCTTTCACTCTCGTTAGTATTCCGTGCCCAGTGCCGTCGTTCGTATCGGTACAGCCTGAATATATAAAGTTATTATGCTCTACCTGGACGCAGTGATATTGTCTTCAGTAACGTGCGGTCCAACAAGACAGCTCAAGACAGCTCAAGACAGCTCAAGACATCTCAGCTTCTCCCACTCGACCTACTGTTGTCATGGTACTGACGCCAACGCTGAAGCCAGAAATGTGTAGCGGCCTGTTACCAAAATAAAAGTCCCCGATTTATTTGGTGGGGCGTAAAGCGGTTCACACCTGCATGAAAAACTAAAAGATTATTTAAAGTGTGAATAAAATATATAAATAAAGTTAGCGTGACTTCTGTGCTTTCGGAAAATAATAGTTAAAAGTTATAATCAGAGCAAAATAAATCACTCATACGCAATAATTAGTTAAATGAATTAGCGCGCGCTGAGCATCCCTGTTTGTTCGCCGCAGTGACGAGTCAAGACGCCTCTGATTGGACACTGCGCTGGTAAACTCACCGGAAAGGCGTGTGATTGGTTAATGCTCAACTCTGCAAAACAGCGCTTAAAAAGAAATGCGAAGCAACATGAACTAATCAACTATAGTCGCATGCCCAGTCCAGGACTTAAAATGACAAAGATTTAATTACATTTTAACTAGATTTAACTACATTTCTTTAAAAAACATTTTTTAAATCAAGCGTATTGTGTGGAAATATGCATGCATGTAGCCTAAGAATAGTGTGTAGTGAGAGTAGTACATTTTTAAAATAAATAAGAATAATGTGTTTAGTTTTTTAAGGTTTTATACTGATATAGATACCAGTTGTGACTTGTGGGTTGGAAGTGGAGAATGTTGTTTGTCTTTTAACTGTGTTTATAGTAGAATGTTTTTGGATGTACTTTTTATGTTGGTAGTCAAAGATTATGACAAAATATGTCTTTATTGTTAATCTTTGTTTCATTATGGGAAATTCCATATGCATAAACAGAAATGGGCCAAAGGAAAGACTATTTTTTTCATTATTTAAGGTAGAAATAAATATTATTTTGACGTACCCTTAGAGATGCACAAGTAGATCATACAAAAACAGAAAAACAGGATTGCACAAAAACATATTTGCAACAAATTTATCAATTGATAAATGACATAATGTCTTGACCAGCCTTTAAATTCCTTTTTGGTCCATTTCTGTATGATAATGCAGATCTAAACGTCATAATCATGGAGAATAAGTTCAGTCAACAGCATCTGGCATGTTGTCAATTTCAAACTGATCTCAATCTCTTAAAGTAATTACATACCAAAATGTGTTTACAGTAATAAATCAAACATTTTCAAACTCATCACAGTGTTTTGCGAGTTTACAGCCAGTCCAATCCGGCCATTTCTATAGGGAGCAACACCAGCGGATTTTTACATAACTTCAGTATGCATTTTTCTCAAAGCATTCAAACTTCACAAAGCATATATGACATTTGTAAATAATAATGATAATGATCACTCAGACCCACTGACAGTTTTTTATGACTTTTATCTTACATCACAGATGCTATTTACAACATTAATATTGTACAGTGCAATAAAACAGTTGATATTTTTGGTTAAACCAGCAGTATACACTTCTACAAATAAGCACATATACTTATTTTGAGAGGCTGAGCATTGACAGTAAGCATTTTAAAATGTTTTATGAGGGATTGTGACCCTTATGTCACAAAAAATGTGACAATCATTTGTATTTGCCGTTTGCCACTGAATTCTAAACGGTTTCAAATATTTTGGCTCAACTTCATAGGCATAAGAATATAGATCATGCAACTCGTTTGGTTTACGTAACACTGAAGATGAGGCGAGCGGTGCAATAAACAAACAATGTCGATAAAGGACTTTTAGCTCCATAAAAATACTAAACAACTAAAAGGTACAATATTCAACTTCAATGACTTGCACAACCTTATCTGTTCAAAAATTTCCCTTTTCAATAAAAATAAAATCTATTAAAACGATTTTACATTCTTCAACACTTTCTGTGATATCTCCATGTTAACATGAAGCCAAGATGAAACCACTGCAAAACGACTGATATCATCTATGAAAGCACGTAACGCAGAGAAACACAATCTGTGAGCGAGGTCAGTCGATGTCACTGTCACTGCCAGATTCACTCAGCTGAAGATCATTTCCTGAAGTAAAAAAAAAAGACAACAACAAAACAATTTACCATACCAAACAGAGTAGCACTTTAATGTCCCAGCCAGTCAGTTCTTTAACATATAATGAAAAACGTTGAAATGAGACTTTATTAACAGTACCTCTCCAGTATTAAGCCCTGTTCACACCAACAACAATACCTTTAAAGATAACTATAAAGATTCACTAATAACTGTGCTCTCCTCAATCCCACCGAGGCGTGGTGGTCCCTCTTTTTAAAAAGGGGGATCGGAGGGTTTGTTCCAACTATAGGGGGATCACACTCCTCAGCCTCCCCGGGAAAGTCTATGCCAGGGTACTGGAGAGGAGAATTCG
>JAUMHI010000058.1:902208-912366 GCA_032359435.1 Enteromius unitaeniatus | reverse complement strand
AAAAAATATCAGATTTTAAAACCAACAAATATTTGTATCATTATCGGCCTTCAAAACCTTTATAGGTTGGGCTCTAGAGTACTCCTCACTTATTCTCAGCCATAAGTACCTACAGCAGGGGTTCTCGAGGTCCGCTTTCGTGCCAACCCTAATAATACAATCTGAACAAGCCACTCAAGATCTTCAGAATGACTAGAAAATTACAGGCAGTTGAGTTTCATCAAGTTTAGTGCTAAACTCTGCAGGAAAGTGAACCTCAGCGGCCCTGAGCTACAGTGTGACAGAACATTTCTTCATCTGTGTTTTAAAGACTAACCAAAGTCATGAAGGTTTAGAACAACATGAGTGAGTAAAATGACACAATTACATTTTTGGGGTGAACTAGCTAACCCTTTAAAAAGAAAATTCTGCCCTCACCCTCAAGCAGTTCCAAATCTGTCAGTCGAAAGTTTGTAACCAATTTCTATTCCTATTATTTCCTTCCTACTACGGAAGTCAATGGTGACCTAAAATAGGCTGCCTACACACTTTCTTCAAAATATCTTTCATTGTGTTCAGCAGAACAAAGACAGATTTGAAGCTACTTGAGGGTGAGTAAACGATTCATTTTGGGGTGAACTATTCCTTTAACTAAGGTTTTCTTTGCTACCTCTAGGTGTCAGTATGTTATGAACTACTACTCCTGTAACTATTAGTTATTACAGACAATTAGTTGTGCATTTATCAGTCTGTATTATTGGATCCTGTAAAACACTAGATCCCTGCATATCTGATTACATTGTTGCCTGTAATAAAAAAAAACACTGTAACTTTATTTGCCAAACAGACAAACATTTGGTCCCCAGCTCAGTGTTATGATCATTTATTAATTATCCCCCCTCCATTGACTCTTACCTTCTGTTTCATTTTGGCACAGTTGGCCAGTGTGTCACGACAGCGGTTGTGAATGGTCACATTGCAAGCTGTGAAGACAAAGAAACAAGAAAGAATATCAATGGTTATAACTGTTTGATGAATCTTTTCGACTGTAGTTATACAATTCCCATCATAGCTGAGCAAGTTAATGCCATATGTATCCTCCCTGTTATCTTTCCCTACATAATAGAATCATTTAATCTCAAATCAGTATTTTATGTCATTTATATATTTCGAAATGAAATGAGCTCATTCAAATATCACTCTGATGTGCATGGGTGAAACAAAGGGCATTTATATTAAATGGCAGATAGTTTAATTAGGGACATGCAGCACAGAGAAGGTGTGTTATCTCTTCTGTGATGTGTATGTGTGTGGAAATCAGTGGGAGTCCGTGCCATCTCTCCTGCAAACAGACATATCTTTGTTCTGGTCAACAGCAGCTTCAGGCAACATCTCTGAGCTCTATATCAGATTCACTGGACAAGCAAATGCATATAATCACATTCCCGCACACATACTTATGGCCTTTCCCCCCACAGCGCTTATAATTCCCAATTTTTGCAATAAACATATTAGGAAAAAAATCTGAAAATATTGTCTATGAAAAATTGATTCTGTAAAACAAGCCACTCTTTTTGACCTCACCAAAAATCAGTTGCTGTAGCCAATCAGTGTTATTGGAAGCTGACAAGGTCACACACTCATTGATCTAAGTTAAATAGGTTTGGAGCTATCTAGACAACCATCTGACTTTCATTGACTGAGCCACAAGATTCCAGTCACATCAATATGTTATTGAACTCCCTCTAGACTTGAGTCAGGAATTAATCCAATTTTTTAGCAATTTTAGTCAAGATTCAAACAATATTACATTGTGTATTACATTACTCTTTTTTTTTTTCTCACTGAAATTACATTGACCAAACATTATTCATATTTAGTCCAACAACACTGGATCTTTTCTTTTCTCGTCACTCTGCAGACTGTCAGTACATTTATTAGTGGCAGAGATTTTTAATCACATATAGTTACACCAGTAGGTGACTACAAGTTTTTTGGTATATCGGATTTTTGGGCCAATGGATAGAGAGTTGGACTTGTAACCCAAAGGTTGTGGGTTCGAGTCCTAGGTCCGGCAGGGATTGTTGTTGGGGTTAGTGAATAACCAGCGCTCTCTCCACCTTCAATAACACGACTGAGGTGAGACCCTTGAGGAAGGCACCATTCCCCAACTGCTCCCCGGGCGCCGCAGCAATGGCTGCCCACTGCTCCGGGTGTGTGTTCACAGTGTGTGTGTGTGTGTGTGCATGTTGGATGGGTTAAATGCAGAGCACAAATTCCTAGTATGGGTCACTATACTTGGCAACAGGTCACTTCACTTCACTTAACAGTTCAGGGGATGCTTAAAAAACTAATTCAATTTAGAGAAAGTAATGAACGGCTAAACTTTTGCTATAATTTTTTTTATATGCAGCAGCTTCGAAAAAGACACATTTACTTTTTTCTGTGGTATTAAACTTCTCATATGCTGCTGTTATTAATATACTGATGAAAACTGCCAAATATGAGACTTACAATGTACTGAAATTTATGAACGAAGCCTAGAAAAAAGAGAAAGATGTTTAGTTTTTGTTCTTTTTCAATTGAATAAAAACATATTTTTTTACAATTCATAACTATTTCCACGCGGGCATGCAATCAGGTGCAATCTCCCTGCTGATTTGCATAGAATCATGTTATAATAGCCAGAGATAAGCATAAAAAATGTGCAATATTAAGAGCATTTAACATTTCCAATTAAGGTAGGCATTACATTCTTCTTATTTTTAGGACTACATTAATAGATTACTTTTATTAATCAAATACATGAAATTATTGCCCCTCATCATGCGTCAGGACAAGCATACTCTGTGAATGTTGTTACAAATATATTTGTATCAATAAAATGCGGTAACTATGGTATAATTTGCACTGGAATGGGCGTTTTAATGTTCCTGACACATGTCAGAGCAGCTTATCTGCGATTTATGCAAAAAAAGGACCTAGCAACCTTTTCTAAATCAGTCTTAATCAGTGGACATTTATTGGCTTTTACCATGTTGTTAATCGAATAAGTGGCGTAATATTGGCTGATCATTCAGCCTCTGGATGATGTATTTGCCTACTTTGCTATGGGTACTGCCACTGGCCAGGGGAGAACTGGCCCTGGCTAAGCCTGCTTTCTTTTTTTCTTCATTACTGTCAACCGATGGTCACATTTTTCTTGCTTAGCTGGATATGAAAAGACAATTAATAGTCAGTTATATTATAAATGTAACTTAACTGACAACAACATTTCCACAAAATGAAGATGAATAATGACACTATTAACTTTTGTAAAGCTGCAGCTCCCGAATGTAGGAGGAAGAGTTATAGAGTTTAATGGCCACTGGTATTGTATTGTCCAGCAATAGCTGCTTTAAAATAATATGTACTGTATACAGCACTATGTATCTTGACTATATTTCATAAAACAAGCATTTGTTCAATGTATAATCATTAATTATAATATATATATATATATGATTATTTATGTGAGAGTGTGTGCATGTGTTGTGTGTCTGACAGACTGTGTGATAATTTTTCTAATGCCTCGATCCCCTGATGCTCAGACTCCAGATTACGGGTGTTACAAAGGAGGGGAGGATTTTGGGTAGCAGCTGTGCACAAGGCAAAAGGGGGGGGGGGGCTTTGTACATAAAGATAACAAAAGACCTCCATTCTGTACAACAACAGACTTCAGAAGAAGGCCATGCAGAATAAATCTATGTATTATCTGTCTGCATTAAAGCACTTAGGTCTTACATCAGATTAAACAACATATCAGCATGCCTTCCTTTTGATGTAGGTTGATGTAATTTGATGAATTGAGAAAATATAACCCAGTGCAACCAACCATTTATGAAATTTAGCATAAAACCACTCAAATATGAACATAGTAATGATCTAGATTATCAAAACAGGAGAAATAAAACCAATCCAAAACCTTCATTGCACACAATAAGTGTAAATGACAGTCTCTCAGTTCCCCTCCTCCATTTCACCTCCACCATGTTATCAGCAGTGACAGTGTGTTCAAACCCCCACAATCATTCACTCCTCGCGACTATAATCATTCACCTGTATCTGAATTAATGAATCTGCTCTAGGCAGAAACTGCTGCTCTTGGTGCTATACTAATGAAGAGATGACTTCCTTTAACCTTCTGGACAGATACAACCCTTCAAGGTCTCTTTCAAACCTAATTTAGTTAAGTCAATATCAACCTGTTTGAAGAAATTCTGTCATTTTCAAGTAAATTGTCTTCTGAAATGACATGATCATATTATATAATGATCAACAAATCAAAACTGATCAACTCATGTATACACCAGGGCTGTGACGGTGGCATCAACCTTATTTTGCCACATGTATGAATTAGATTATAACAGAAACGTCATACATGGCAATGTAACGGAAATTTGTGTGTTAATATTAGAGCGTGTGAAGTTACGTACACCACCACCGGTGGCAACCGACCGCCGCGGTTGACCGTGGCGTATGCAGGATACAAAGAGGAAGAATAATGGAAACAGACTTTATTAAAAGAGGCATAAGATTACTAAACTAAATGTATATGTTAATCAGAACCGCCAATCCAAAACTGAAACACAGGCAAAGTAAAAACAAGGATGATTGGATAAGCAGGTGTTCCAAACAAGGGAACTAGGGAGTTATCATAGTAACTGGAGAGACAAGGGACTAGGAAGGAGCCAAGAGCAGGAGGATCCTGGCAGGGACCCAGAAGACAGCCGAGACAGAGGCCCACAGTGGAGTCGATAAGGAGTCATGTTGAAGATGCCCTTTACAACACCGTAAGGGATGACCAATGGAGACGAAGCCAAAGGAAGTGGAGACCCAGGTGGTACCGCAAGCAAGCAGCACTGAGGATGTGACCAGCAGCAGAGGGTGGGTGCCGGAGGACTGAGGCACAGACGCAGAGGCGTAGCACCAAATTCTGGGCCCTATGCGCAAGCAGTGGCCATGGGCCCCCGTAAGCTTGAGGTTCACAACTATCTACGCAACCATTTAATACACCAATTAACTCATGCATTTACCCAAAATATTAGCATTTACATTCTTTAACAACATTTATTGTGATCTTAAAATTATATTTAAAGGAAAATAAAATTTCACTCCTCAGGGGCTCTCCCCACACTTGGGGCACTGGTAATTTAGTCCCACTTTTTACACAACTATGACGCCCCTGCACAGACCGTATGAATGAGGACAGAGCCGGAGCCAGAGGACAGGAGAAGCCTGACAAAGCCAAAGGTGTGGAGGGACAAGGAACATCCAAAGGGCCAGAAGTCTGTGGCAATGGTAGAATGTAACTGACTGAGGTGATGCCAGCAGGACGAAAGCCCGGCAGAGGTCATGATGATGGTCCCAAGTGAAGCCAGGGAGGCAGAGCCAGATGATCGATGGGAATAGGCTGAGCAACAGGCTCTGAGGATTAGGTAGAGCTGACATGTCGACTCTCCAGAGCGGAGCTGGGGACCAGAAGCACCAAGGAGGATCAGGGCACCATGGAAGGGCGGATAGTGGAGTTGAGGGGCTAGAGAGTCAGCGGAGGAAAAGTTGAGGGATTGTCAACCTCTAGTTTCTTATTCCAAGGTCACCATAGTGACCAGATCCTAATTGTATCCAGATCAGATGGTAATTACAGCCATCCAGATTAAGTTTGTATCCCGATCAGATAGTGGATTGGCACCTATGACCTGAACAGCCCTGAATGTCATTGGAGACCAGGAAACCTAGATGAGACCCAGAGACAGAACCCCTCCTGAAGACCTTGTCACCTCATCTGAAAAAGTCCACAGGAACCAGATGAGTCCTCTGCACAATGTGTCATTGTCGAAGCCTAGTATTAAACTGCTGGTTTCATCTGGCCAGAGGAGAATGGCACACTACTTTAACACACTATTTCCCTGTTTAATATTGTAAAGCTGCTTTAAGACAAACTGCATTGTAAAAGCACTAGGATATAAATAATGGTGTCTTGACTCTGTGATGGACAGGGCCAGTGGTGAACTTGGGCCAGGAAGGACCAGTGAAATGAAAAAGACACAGCGCAAGAAGGAACCAGAAGCAGAGAAAGTTTGTGGGTGGGTAGATTGGAAAGAACTGCCTCTGTTTCCCTTTCATTAACAAATCTTCAGTGTCAAACTCCACCAAATTCTGTGATCCCCCCCTATCTGTGGGAAGCTCTGGCAAAATCTGCATGGCACTGGGTGATGCGTGGCTGCATCTGGTTGTGGTATTGATCAGTGGTAGACACTCTCCAAACACTCAAGTCCTTTGGTGTCTGGGAGATCCACTGGATGTTGATAGTTGGCCCCGATCCAGAACAAAGATTTAAGCATCTTATCATCTAATGCAGGGGTATCAAACCCAATTCCTGGAGGGCCGGAGCCCTGCACAGCTTACATGCAACCGTAATTAAACACACCTGATCCAACTAATCAAGCCTTTCAGGCTTAATTGAAAACTTAAACGTAAATAATGACAAATTATGTTTAAGGTAAACTCGTCCTGTAACTATTGCTGCAAACAGCCCTCAGTACACAAGTAAAAATAAACATAATAGATTATTAATAGATTCTGATTACTCTGAAGCTAAAAAGGCATTTGTGTGTATCAGGGTGAATTTGCTTTTTGTTTAGCCTGACGCATATTCGTTTCAATCTTGGTATGAATAGATCATTCAGATGACTGAAACCATATCCAGAGGTAGTCACAAACGCATGTGACCACAGCGCATTTGTACTGGAAACACTATACGCCCTGAATAAGTCCCAGGCAGCAGTGCCTATTCACTGCCTGGGAGAAGAAGCACAACAATACAACAGACTTCACACTGTCATAGCTGTACTGCTTATCCTTTTCTTTTTAAAGTGTCATAAAGCAGGGCTTTGTCTGTTTGACTCTCTTCAAATTTAATGCTTATTCCATAATGTGCTTGGTACCCAAATTCTGATGTTATATTTACTTTTTTTTTTTTTACTTTTTAAATAATCTTATATCAATAAGGTACTGCTTTTTTCCCATTTACTGTTCTATAAAATTTACTGTTGCAGGTAAACCTGCTGATAATTGACTGATAATACAATCATAAAACTCTATGTCACAAGTTTCTTGACTGGCCTTCGAGAGCTAGCATTACCGGCCAAAGATACAAATCCTTTCATTGTGAACATCTTTAAGCATGTCAGTTGAGAAGCAACATCTCTAGTCCTTTTTCCTTTAAGGTAACGCCTCGGGAACCAATTAACTTGTTTAAAATATAAAGAAAAAAGAGGTGCCAAATGCCTTGTATTATGAATCCACTTACAGTTTACAAAGTTTAATGGAGCTATGTAGGTGCTCAGTTTTTCTGTCATTTGACAAAAATCTCCTGTTTTAAAGACGAAGTGCTACATCCAGTCTATTTAAGACTAATTGGTACTTGCTTTTGACTGCGCACAGTGTGAAACCGGCGTAAACTCGACATGTTCAAGCGTCCAACTACACGCGAATAACGAAATACATTCGCTCAAGTGTTCTCAGGTGTGAAGCACTTTTAGCAAAGAGGGATTTGAGAAAATGATCGGCACACTGGACAAGAGATACCAAAAGAAATACACTAAGTGTATGTTACATCCTGCTCAAATGTTTTGGGACAACATGTAAAAATATAAAAATGGGTATTTGTTTTATTTATCTGTACTTTTGACTTGTTAATTTTATTTCAATGTTAATTTAATGTCATTTAATTCAGTAATATAAAGATGTTACTGTTATTTAATTTTGTACAATTTAGTTTTAATTAGTTGTTGCTAGATTGCACTGTTTACTGTATCTCAGTTGAGAAACGCAGATACATATCGTATCGCAATTTTGACCTTAATAATCGCAATCGCACATTTTTCCCAAATCGTGCAGCAATTTTGGCATGCCTCTGAAATGGGTCAAAGCACAAATATTTCATCTTAAGACATCTTAAAAAATATGCCTCAAATCTGCTTTTGTCCTGGCTACAAATGAACGTGTGCCATTCAGTTGAATCATAAGTTTTGCCTTTGGTTATATGTCTATTTGATGCATGTGAAAGCGTGTTTGGTCTCACGCACCTCAACTTCACACATCCACTTATGACCCAAAATCAGAAATGTCTCTGGCATTTTTTCAGAAGCATTCAATTTGACTTCTTTCAGATGGCAAGCCCATTTGATCTGAAGCTTTTTCAGTTTGTTTTATGTCTGTAACTCATTTCTCTCTCTCCCTTCTTCAGCTTATAGCTACTTGCAACATCATCTGAAGTACCCTTGTGTGATTCAGGTTAATCTCTCAGTTGCGTGAGGATTTGTGTTCAACAGTATAACAGAGTTTGATTTAGGCTTATTAAACATCATCTATTATAATGCAAGTTACTCACTGGGGCAGCTGAGAGCTTCTTTTGCAGTGATGCTCTTGTTGCATGCTGAGCAGAGTGTGGTGGCGGAAACGCTGAGGGAAGTAAACAGGTGACCGTTGCTGTAACGTGACTCGCGCTCCTTTGTCTCTTTCTCTCGTGCCTTCCGCTCTTTCTCTTTGTTCTGCACACAGAAGAGTTAAGAAAAAGATGAGTTGTGCAAGCATATAATACATAAAATGCTGTGTGGGACCAAATATAAGAGAACTCTCACTGCATTTACAGACACTCTGCACAAAAAAAAACAAGACATGATTAAAGAAATCCGAAAACGAACTGAAATTACGTCATTTTGAAAGAAATCGAGGCATCCTGTTTATTTTGGCAGTTCAAATCAGCTCACCAAAGCCAACTTTTTGGGGAGTTTTGACTATTGGTTACACAATTGGTTGGTGTTTTCTGAAACTCCACCTTTACCCCAACCCAAACTCAATTCAACTCAAATTGTGAAACTCGTGTAACAAATGAGAATATGGTGACATACCAATCAGGTAATCACTCAAAACACCTGCAAAGCTTTCCTAAGCCTTCAAAGTGGTCTCTCAGTTTGGTTCACTAGGCTACACAATCATACTGCTGATCTGGCAGTGGTCCGGAAGACCCCCAATCATTCTCAATCAGAATCAAGAGTCGTGTGATAAACAAATTTACAGTGAGGTCAAGAAGTATTTGATCACCCTGTGATTTTGCAAGTTCTCTTACTTAGAAATCATGGAGGGGTCTACAATTTTCAGCATAGGTGCATTTGCACTGAGACACAGAATCAAAAAAGAAAAATATGGAAATCACATTGTATGATTTTTAACAATTTATTTGGGATTTACTGTGTCAAATAAGTATTTGATCTCTTGCTGATCAGCCGGATTTCTGACCCTCAAAGACCTGTTATTTTGCTTTTAAATAGTCCAGCTACACCTGTTTGAGGTTGTTAGCTGTCATAAAGACACCTGTTCACCCCACAATAAGCCAAGGTCTAGTAATTCACTACTATATAGTACACGAAAAACAGTATGCGAGGTGAGTAGTATGTCCGAATTCATAGTATTCGAAATTCAGTAGGCGAGAAGTACCCGGATGACCTACTGCTTCCAGCCGAATTCTATAGTAGGCATACCATGGACACTTTCCTATCCCATGAGGCTCCAGGAGAGGAGGCGTCATTTTCAAAAAAAGGGCGGAAAGTGGAGACGCGGCTCATTTCAAGTGAAAGTACCTCAGGAAAAAAAAACATTTGTTTATTGTGATTAAATTACACTCGTTTAACACAATCTAAATATACAGATGACTTATTGAAATGTAAAATTTTCGTTCTGTTGTGACAACGCATGACACGTGACAACATCAATATGGTGGATGTAGTACGTCCGAATTCCATTCATACTATATAGAATGTACTTTTTAACGGTCGGGTAGTACGTTCAATTTTAAATTTAGTAGCTACTTAAGCAGTATGCAATTTCGGACGCAGCATAAGTAGCAACATGGGCAAAAACAAAGAGCTGTCAAAAGACACAAACGATCAGACGAACAGATGATCGCAGCCACACACCACTTGTAGATACTGCGATGGAAGAGAGGACACAGCGGGACCTGGAGACAACTCGGAGGATCACGGATCCTTCTGTGTGGAAGCAGGTAGGAGCTAGGTAAGTAGAGAAGCAAAGACAATGGTTAGAGTCCACTTTCGTTGAACGTGCTGAGATTGTCCA
>JAUMHI010000058.1:882811-896533 GCA_032359435.1 Enteromius unitaeniatus | reverse complement strand
ATAATTTGAGTAAAAAAATCTGACGAATAGCTAAAATACTGGTTGATGTCGTCAAAAGTACTGATCCGTATTGGGGGTAGAGAGAATATATAATGTATAATATATTTATAGAAAATATAAATAGATAACCTTAAATGGTTAAATATAAAAATAATAATCTGTCATCATTTACTCACCCCATTCCAAACCTAAAAGACTTTGATTTATTCTCAAAACCCAAACGAAACCTGAGAGATTCCTCTTCATCCTAATCATAAAAACGAACCCATATGAACTGAGCGACTGCTTGATGAGTTTGCCAGCCTTTTATTCACATTTCTGATTATGAACGCACATCAAATAGGGTGAACTAAAGCTAAAATCATTGGTTAGATGAGAACTGCTTTAAGACCAGGTCCACGCACTCGACGACAGGGCATAGGAGTCCAAACGATCCACCTCAACAAGAGATGTTTCTGTGTCAGACATGTAAGCTTCATAAAGACATCTGAATGAAAAGTGACACAGAAGCACAGAGGATCGTCACTTCTAATGCAAATTTGATGACATCAACATTTACATCAAGGGTGAACATGCAAATACACACATGCTGGAAGTGATGCTGAAATCCAGGTTCATTTAAAATACATGCTTAAAGTGACATTTCAGCAAAATTACATTACGTCGCTCCTCACACTTTTTGCTTTTAAAGTGAAATGTCTACAACTGTGATTCTGGCAATATTATACTGCGGCAGCTTGGGTCTGGTGGAAAGCTCTTAAAAATATCGCATGTCCTATTCTAAACCCAACCAACACAAACCTAAAAAGAAGCGCTTTTGCTAAAGCGACCACATCGTTTTAGTTTGAGTGCTTTTATAGCAACCAAATAGCAGCTTCCTGTCACAAGTGTAACCCTGCATCAGCAAGTGAGCTACATATCAGGAAAGCCATATGGAGCTGGTTATGTGATGCAAATATCATAGTTGTGGTAAAAGCATTTTAAGGCCAAGACAGGATAGCGTGATAATCAGTCCATTTGTGTGAAGATGAATCAAAAATGCTGCCTCTAGAGCTGGAAATTGCTAGAATTAGTCAATTTTGACGCATTTTTCCAATGAGCCTGGGTCGAATTTTTTTTTTTTTTTTTTTTTGGGCAAACCTACGGTTCATGAGCAAGTCAAGCCACTCCCACGGAACAGTGGCTAAACCAAACTCATCACCCCAAGACCAAACTGCTTCTTTACCTATTTCCCCCCTCCACCATTTACCGAAGCAGTAAGCTTGGACCCGGATGGTCATCGTGTAGGAGAAAATGCTCATTCGCTTCTTGACCATAAGCACCTCCCATCGCGTCCTTGCCAAGAATTCAAGACGATTTCAGCACTTCTGCTTATCGTTCACTAAAGAACCCTCCGATGATAAAATATCAGCTAAACTGCAGCACCTGCCTCGTTTTCTCCGCCACAACCTCAGCGCTTTCTGACACGCAGTCAAATGATGCAACGCAGCCTCAAGAACAAACACGGATGCAGCTCCAAAAAGCATCACAAAGCGACCACAACATAAAAAAAAAACACGTATACATACACAAACCCTTTAAGAGCTGATATAACCAAAATATAAATCAACGTGACAATGAATCATCTCTCTACAGGCTACAGAAAACGAGAAGTAATTGCGTCACTTAACAGTAACCACACTAAAAATACTAACATTGAAAACAGAACTAGATAGTTGCTCATATAAACTGGTTCACAAGCATACACGGCACATATATGAACAAAGAAACTAGGATGCCATGCGTACAGGAGATGAAGGGAGATATAAAAAAGCGCAACCGTGCTTCAGTCAAACACGTTACATTGTAACTTTAGTGGAGGTACAGAAAGCGTGTGCGGATGAGCTCCAGTGCAGTAATGAATGCTCTGTGGCTGCTGCAGTCTTTGTATGTCCCTCCCCCATTGGTCCCCTTTAGACAACGTGTTCATGCTGCCGCACAATGGACTCAATCTTTGAACGCATACTCACGTATATTTACGAATACACATGCATAAACGAAACACAGAGTGGGAGATGATATCGGTGAACCTTATTGTAACTTCTTTTGTGCATTTGATCACATGAGAAAAAAGAAGAGTAGCAGCAGCCTCCTCCATCAGACAGCCGGAAAAAAACCTCCTCCACACGCCACTGGAAATGTTACCATGTTGCTATTTATACGTGTTTTAACAACCATGCTTATGCATTCTTTAAATAAAAAAAGAAAGAGAGGGTTAAATGCGTTATAATTCATTTATAACTCACCTTGTCTTTCATTTTTTCCTGGCGTGCTTTCGGTAACGGGTCCGAGACACGGGACATCGCGACAAAATGAAAACTTTACCAACAGCAGGCGGACTGTATAAAATCCAGATGTTTGGATATTGTTGAGAAAAGAAGCGTCCGGTGCGTGAAGTGATATGGAAAATAGACATGTGCATTAAAGCTCCATTCAGTATCACGGGAACTGTGTGTTTAATAAGACACACAAGGTATTTTTTTTCTTTCACAGGAAACTCCACAGCCTTCATGAGATACTAACCCTAATCAGACTTACTTCCAATAGCAGTCGTGGATTTGTCTGAGTGACAGCTGATTGACCAATCAGATTTACCATACATGTGTGACTCCGCCCATCACAGCTGCTACTGTAAAGACTACAGCAGGACGCGCCACATGGTGTGTGTGTGTGTGTGTGTGTGTGTGTGTGTGTGTGTGAGAGAGAGACACACAGAGAAGGGAAATCCTGAACAAACCCTAATCTAAATCTAAAGTAGATGTGAAACAGAGCGCAGGCTCAGACCGTGATATGCTTCTTTTAAGCATTTTGTGCACAATTAAAATGAAACTCAGTAATTAAAACTGCATTTCAAATATTACACTATTAACAGGCTAACCTGAGACTTTTTTGCATCTAAAATGTTATAATACATTTATTGTTTTTTTATCTTGCTATTACATTTTCACTATGTTCAGTATAAACCATTTCCAGTCAAGTTGTAGTTTGTTCACACATGAGGTTAAATGAATAATTAAACTGTGTATGACAATAACAATAACTGGGACAACTCAGTAACTTGGTATACAAGGGATTTTGAGTAATAAACTGGTAGCTTTATTGCACACATAATGCTGATAAATGTTGGTCTTAATATCCGCTGCTTGATAAATTACCTGGTTTGATTTAGTTGAACTATAGAGGAAAGGAAATAGTGAAAGGTTTATGGGGGGGTACTTTTGTTCATATGTCTGCAGTCATGATCTACTTGTTTAGAAATTAGTAATATATGCTGATGTGTTGTTTTCTTCATGTTCTGGTGTTCTCTGATATTATCTTGTTTTGTTGTTGATCAAGTTTCTGCTTTAGTCGACAATAGTCAGAACCAGTCTAACAATCACCTTCACTTCCCGTACATATTCCCTTTTGCACCTTTCTTTGTATTTTTGCCACTATTGATTTAACCGTATTTACCCAAATTTCTCAAAATGCATTATTAGCGTATATATTCGTGCTGAACACATGAAGGTGTGAAGCAGTCAGCAGTGGTGTACAGATGTGTCAGCATTTTCTGAACTCACACTTACCATAAACAGCTGCATGTTTTCTCTTTACTTTAATCACTCTTAAACTTACGTGACTAGTTGACAAATAGCTGTAAAAAAATTTTTTTTTTTAAATAACTACTTATGTAGTGTGAAGTCTGATCTTTTAGAAAGTATAAAGGGTCACTAAATTTGTCATTTATATTTGTCACTGAACTGGACCATGATTTTGTCTCTTAATAAACAGCATACACTGTAAAAAAAATGGCTGTGAATTGAACTGTAAAAAACAGTGAAAATGCTACGGTAAAAACCCGTGAAATGGTTAATTCCTTATTTTAAAGGTAAATTCCTGTTAAATTTACAGGGAAACACCATAAACTGACATTCCCAGAATTCCCTGGGAAAGAAATTTTGTTTGAATTTGATGTTTTTTCTTTGAAATAATTATGTTTCTTCTTAGTTTTTTATATCAGTTATGTTTATTAGTGTTGTATGTTACATGTAATGTTATTAAATGAATGTTTATTGCCCATTTTAGTTTAATAATTCTTACCATGATGGTGTTTAGTGTTTGTGTGAATGACTCTGAGCACCTTCTATATGTTTTACTATTTAAAAGCTACTTGTGATGAGTTTAAGTTCATCATGTGACTTTCTCATAACTGCCTGCATTTAGTAATTATCAGTGTATTTCGAAAGTACAAAATAGATTTCAATCACTATTTTAATCATTATCAATATTTACTTATTGGAAATTATGGTATTTAACTGTAAATTAACAATAAAACCGTAAAACTATTGACAAAATAAAAATTATGATATCATATTTTTCACGTTTTATACTAGCAAACCACAGCTGCCGGGTTTTTACCGTAAATGTTACGGATTTCTTTTTACAGTGTCAATTTTTTTGCCATAAAAGAAATAAAGGTTTTTCCCGTTATTTGACGTTAGAATTTTCGGCAACTCCAGCTGCCGGTATATTACCGTAAAAATAACTTTTGTTTTTTACAGTGTAGGAGATATTCATCTGCATTGACATTTATTTTCCTTTCAATGCTATTTATATAATATAAAATTATAATTAACATAATTTGTTCCTGTGACTTGTTGGACAATTTCAAGACAAACGTTGACGACATGACAAACATGGTTTTGATTTCATGTGCGCAGTCGAAGAATTTATTTCAGAAAAAACTGTTTCTGCTTTTAGGTTACAGTTTCAAGTGTTGTTTTGTTAACAGTTAAAATATATATCAAAATATATGATATAAATATAATGAAATATAAATATATTAGAACCATTAAAAAATCTAAACCAATACAAATCTGTAATGGAAACAAATATAAACCACTGAATTTGAATGGAATTTGTCCCAAAACACACTTTCCACGTAATGGAAACCATTTTAGTGGTTAAAGGTTGATAGTTTATAACTTTACGTGTAGAGGGAACCATTAAAGTTTATATGATGGTTTCTATTTATTGTTTTTTTTTTTTTAACCAATACAAAACTGCAATGGAAACTATTATGTGCAAATCATGACTAGTACAAATTTGTAATAGAAACCTATACAAACCAATAAATCCTAATGGAATATGCCCACAACACACTATCTAATTAAAATCATTTGGTAATGATTTTATTGGTTAATGGCTGATGGTTTGTACTGGTTTTGCAAGGGAAACCATTAAGATTTCTAAAATGGTTTCTGTTGGGGTTTTTTCAGCAGGACAGGTAGACCTCACTCCCTCAAGAGCCACTCTAGTGACTGACACTAGGGGCTGCGGTCTTTAGCATCCTTGTTAGCATACCTGCATCTCATGCTGGATTGGTGAAAAATCGAGTCCCCCCTCGAAATACGGTCCCATTAGGACCCCAAGTGATTCCACTGATTCAAATTACTTTTAATAGGTACTCTCTTTACAATTCCGTGTTTGAACTATATTACAATGATCATTAATATCGGTATTTGTTAGCATATGTACTAGCATAGCATCATAGCTTCATAGCTTATTGTACATATATTCACAATTGTTTTTTATTAGCTATGTGTTCAATTAAGTGTTAATGTCAAATGTTTTCTTTTATAAACAAAACTAAATTTTTTAACAACAAAACTATTTTCATAATTTTAAAAAAGGATATTATTACATTTCTTTACTAATTAAAGTTAATCAAGTGTCACCTATCTTGTCTTTCTTCATTCAGACGAATCCAGTCGGATTTATAATAAAAACTGGCTCAGACTTGAATGCTTGGAATGGGTTTAAGTGAGTGATAGCCATTACACTTAAGAAGACGTGAAATAACGTGCACATATTCGTAATAAAACATCCCTCACATGGCTCTAGGGTTGAAAAAAAATCTTCCTGTAGTGATGAGCGTGGAGAGAGAACAAAACAAAACGCCAGTCGTGAATTAAGCACAAATCAAGGATTTGTATATGCTGGAGGATTTCAATATAAGCCAATCCTTTGCTAAAGTAAGGAAATGTTGTTTCCTTTGAAAGTACATTTCCCAGTGGCGCACGCGCGATCCATACATCCACTGGGACTGCTTCCGGTTTCAACAGACATGAGAGAAAAGTGCTTATTAAGTTTGAAATATGGATATTTGTCGTACAGAAACACATGGATTCACTACAGGAGGACCTTATTCACCCCTGGAGCCTTGTGAGGGATGTTTTATTACGAATGCACACACGTTATTTAACGTCTTCAGAAGTGTAACGGCTATCACCCATTTAAACCCATTCAAAGGCTTAGAGGGTCTGTCTGTCTGACTGGATTCGTCTGAAAGAAGAAAGTCGCATACAGTACACCTGCAATGCTTCAAAGGTAAGTTAAAGACAGGATCATTTTCATTTTTGGGTGAACTATCCCTTTAAGCATTTGCTTGGTTGCTGCTGTACTGCAGTAAAAGTATATGGACAAAACAATCACATGTTCATATTAACGAGGCATGTCAGTCAGTCAACAATGGCTAGTGTAGGAGCAGAAGAACTCAAAAAGCCTCCTGTGTCATTCTAGCACATGTATAGGAGCCTATTGGCTATCCACACCTACTTAGGATGAAGATTGTGCCAGAGCAAACAGGGAAAAAAATCTAAACGGATCACTTCTCAGTTTAAAGGAAACGAAAGAGAAATTCACAGCATAGTAGTACAACCAGACAAATGACCTTCAAAAGACGGAATTAAAAATGGAGCAAAACATTTTCATGCAATTTTATACAATTTATAAAGCAACAAGTGATGAAAAACATATAGAGGATGTGATACATGAAGTATGTTGAACATGAAATAATGGTCTCACCAAGTTGTTTGAAACCATTTTTATTAATTCTATTGTTTTTCAGTCCCATGGAAGGTGCACATTCCAGTCTTGGTATTTGGAAAAGACATTGTTAGTTAAAACAATATATTTGTCTGACATTCATGGTTTTCTTTGTCTTACCTTTTCTTGTGGAATAGGAGGGGCCGGCCCGCAAACAGGAAGCCTATGTCATCCGTGTGAGGGGTGGAGTCTATAGTCTCAGAATTTGAAAATGTATTTACAAATTTCTCTGTATTATCCATCTGAAAATTAGAGTTTGATAAAGAAAATGCATAATGTAATGTTTGTATAATGATGATGAAGATCATGTAAATTATTGAGTGAAAATGTATAATTGAGTTGTCAATCAAAAGTAAGATTTGCTGTTATTGGCCTATTTGAATTGGAGAGGAGGAGCCCCAACTATATAGCTTACATTGTTGAGTCAAACGAGAGAGAGAGAGAGATGGGGAAGACAAACAGTGTTTCTGTTGGGTTAGAAGCCAATTGTTTGTTGCCTTTGCCCTCATGTTAAGTCACCCTGGAAAGTAAGCCTGCTGAAATCTTGTTTGGTACCTGCTGATGTCAAATTAAAAGAACACTATGAGAGATTTCTGAGATTTGTGCTTGAGTTGCCGCATAAGCCTTCAAAACCAAGAACGGTCACACTACAGAGGAGTACCTGAAAATTCTGAATAATCACGCAATTAGTTGCCTGGGCAGATTCACACAAAAAAAGGAAAGGTGTATTGTGTACCCTTTAGTGAAGCTACGGTGGCTGACACACAGGTAAAACACGCCGTCTGTAAAGACAGCAGAGAGCAATCTCAGATACCACATATACGTTTGCAAGATGTCTGTTAAAGAAAAAAAGCATGTCAAAAACATCTTAAAGGAATAGTTCACCCAAAACTGAAAATTTGATGTTATCTGCTTTTCACCAGGGCGTCCAAGATGTAGGTGACTTTGTTTCTTCAGTAGTACTCCAACTGTTGCACTCTGTCAGTCATATAATGAAAGTCATTGGGGTCCATGTATCATCTGATCATTCGTTTTTTGAATTCATATTAATAGTGGAAAATGAGAAAACTATTTTAAAAAATGTTTTCATAAAAAAACGAGAATACAGCTTCATTTTTTTTCCATGGTAGGAAAATAAATAAGTAGCTTAAATATTTGATTTCTACTTGTGGGCGGGAATTAAATGCCCCTTTTTGCTGATTGGTCAGCCGAAGATCAAACCATGCCGTCATCAGTTCTTCTGCAGTTCCGCACAGCAAAATAGTAGTCCTCTGCTGCTACAGGTGTACGGATTCATAACCTGTTTTATTGCAATGACCTTTCCTCCTTTACTCATCAAACAAGCTGAACGCAACACTACTCGTACCTGGGCAGAGCGGTTTTAAAGCTTAGACAGTTTTTTCTTAGACCAGCAGTTATTTAAAATTACTAAATACTAATTAAAATAAACTGGTCTGTGCTTGACTTCGCGTTTGTTTGCTTATTGATTCAACCTATCGCAATTTATTGGAACTGTGCACTAGGGCAATTCACCTGTTCTAAAGACCTTCTTTTACCTTTTACCTTCTTTCTTCGAAACACACACACACACACACATACATCCTGCTTGCACTTGCCCATTTAATTTAATTTAACGTCACAAGATCAGATTTGGTTGACCAATCTGCAAAAAGAGGCATGTCATGATCATCCACAAGGTAAAACGAATTATGAAGTCATTTATCTGTATATCGTGAATCAAAAATGTATAAATAATGATTGATGAAATAACAAATGTTCAGATGATACACGGAACTGAAGTGGAGGACTATTGGCTGATAATATTTAAGCCAATCAGCGGAGAACATTTCACTCGACCCACGTGTAGAGATCGAATATTCAAGTTTTTTACTGGTTTTCTGTCCCTGAACGAAAACATTTCAAATGGAATTCTTGGTTTTTTGAAAAACTTTTAGTTTTTTTTGCCAATTTTTCATTTTTCAATATTTAAAAACAAATTATCCGAAGGTACACCACTTGCTCCAAGCCATACCAGTACAAGCTGAAAAAATGAACTTTCAAAATGACCAGTAAACTTTGACATGGCCTCTGTGGCCAAGACAGAACAGCTAGAGGCTGTGTCACAAATGGCACACCTTGCGCTTGAGGACTTCCTAAGAGTCCACAGTTTGGTGACATCACAGTTTGGTGACATCACAGTTTGGTGCATCCATGAGTGTGCTGTATTTAGTTGTATTTTTGGGACAGACTCAATTGTTATGCTAAAAATAGAAATTATTATTGTTATTTTGGACAGAAGGTTTGGGGGAGTGAAAATGTTGCCTGTTGAAATGGCTTGCCATACAGAGACATCACCGTGTTGTGGTCTGACTTCATAAAAGCCAAGATTATTTTTCATTCATACTGTCACGAAACGCGCTGAAGCATAACGTGTGTTTTTCCAGGGGGCACGGAGGACACAGAGGCAGGAATTAACTGAATAAACATTTAATGAAAAAACAAGGAGATAACGGAACAAAACTCACAAGACGAACCACAACCATACAGCAATGTAAAGAAACTTCAACGACTGACATTTGAACAAGACATGGGGCATGGATTTTATACAAAGACTAATTAAACACACCTGGACAAAACTGGCTGGACATGAATGAACATTGATGAGGAAGGCGGGGTTACAAATGAGGAGTAGACAGTAGGAGCTGATAGGTAAATAAACAAACAGATTCACATGGCACAAGATACAACAACACAGAACTCATGATCGCTGGAGTGTCATCCAGAGACCAACCTGACACACCAGCTAGATTGTGACACATACAAAGGCTAATGTCATATGTGACCACAAAACCAGTCATAAGTGTAAGTTTTTCAAAATTGAGATTATACACCATCTAAAAGCAAAATAAAAAGCTTTCCATTGATGCATGGTTTGTCAGGACAGGATACTATTTGGCCGAGATACAACTGTTTGAAAATCTGGAATCTGAGGGTGCAAACAATTCTGAATAGTGAGAAAACGTCCTAATGTGTCAATAAATAGCATAAAAGAAAAATCAATAATGCCAACTCGCATATTTTTGGCTATTGCTATAAATATATCCTAGCGATATAAGACACATATCACATATAAGGAGCAAGATGTATGGAAATAAATGTTCTGATTTCTTGTAGAATGTTAAACTTGTCAAAAGTATTAAGTATATTAAGACTTTTCATTAATTGCTTCACAGGTCAGTCAATTGGTTTGAGATACAGCTTTAAATTGGTTTATGCCACTGCTCAAAATTTATATTTGGAACAGAACTTGGAAGTGCTTATTTTTGCTAACTGGCTTGTACATGCATTGTCCTATGCTGTTGACCAAATACTTGTGCAACTTGCACAATATCCTGTATTTCAAAGGTCAGTTGGAACAATCAGGATCAAGCCATCTGGCTGTAATAGAGAGAGCTACTTTAATTACAGACAGGTCTATAGTATACAAACTGTCCAGCTATTTTTGTGGACTATTCAGGATCTGTTCATCACACCGGTATTCTAAGCCCATTCAAGTTTTCACTTCATAGAAGATGCCCTTACAATGACCGGTGGAGGAGGAGCATTCCATTCATGATTATAGAGTAAGCTTTCGAAAAAATGAACATTTGACGTGTTCCTAGGTCTAACATCTTTGTTGACCCTGAAACAACATTTTGATTACGATAAATAAACGATTTTATTGTTTGTCTTTTTATTGACGTTTAGGCTTACAGTCAGTTTTTGCTGCTTGTACATCAGTATCATTAAATCATTATTAAATCTGATTTTAGGCATTAAGGTAAGGGTAAGGTTAGGTGTACAGATGTGGTCAAGACTAATTTTTTGGGGATTAAAATGTTTTCCCAGGATCAACAAAATATGTTGGCCTAGGAACATGTCAAACTCAGCAAAATAAGGATGTGCCAAGTAGTGATAGCATGTGCATTGTTGAATAATGTCACATTGGTCTCAAACTCCAATTCCTGGAGGGCCACAGCTCTGCACAGTTTTGTTTCAACTCTAATCAAACACACCATGGCGCCGCAGCAACACTTCAGCGAGAATAATAGTTCTGCCTTCTTTATTTGCATAAACATTTAGGTGGCGTTATAAAATAAACCACAGAACGGATGGCAAAGTGTCAGTCCCTGGTTAAAGAAGCTCACCCTGTAGTTGTGTCCATGACATGTGCGTCAAACACCAAAAACAAAAAGAAATGCTCCTTTACTGTCACACTACTTTCCAGCGCTGTCTCGAAGCTCACAATAACTGTCACCTATTCCTTTCTGCTCACGCCATGTGTGCAGTCCAAAATTATTGGAAATTATATTTGTTCATATATATATAACTATATAAAGTTATGTTCATATAGCTTATCTTTGCTGCCAAGATTTTTGCATCGCCTCTACTCTCACAATGCTCACCAAATGTGCCAACACATTGTTGGAACGGTGAACCATGAGTGTACCATGTAAGAGATTTACTTATATGCTAAATAAAATACCTGTGTAATTTCTTGAATATGAACAGATACATGCATGATCACCAATTGTGCAACCCGCTTAGGATCAAAGATGATTTCTTCAGTTTTCTTAGTGTTTACTTTTAAAAACATTGATTAAAAAAAAAAAAAAGTTTATTGTGTAAAAAGAAATGGTGAACTAACATAGCCCTGTGGAACACCAGAACTACCATGTGTTTCTTGGGACAAACTAGTTAGTTCTTTAACTAAGTTCCGTTTGTTAAAACGGAGTGATACTTATGGTATTATGGTTAAAACTTATGGTTAAATAGTGTTAAAAGCTGAACTAAAATCCATAAAAAACACATGTGCATATGCATCAAAATACTTCAGATGATTTAAGACCAAAGGCATAATGCATGTTCCCCTTCCTTTTTTAAAAGTGAACTGAAGTGGATGTAATTGATTACTCACATTTCCTCTTAACATTGACACCGTACACATTTCTCGAAACACTTCACGACTACTGATAAGAGCAGTTGGTCTAAAATCATTGTTATCCACAGGACGAACTGTTTTTGGCACAGGTATTAGAGACTTCTTCCAATGCTTTTCAATCAATAGACCTTTTAAATATAGAGCACCACACAGGTGAAAATTCTTCTGCACTTTTCAAGATGGTCAAGATGCCAGTAGGACCAGCAGATTTCTTTGGACACACCTGTTTAAATAGTGATTCAACCTGGTCACAATTAATCAAATTCTCTCTCAAGTCAGTAGATATTAAACTCTGTTTTACATTCTAGATCAAAATTGTGAGCATCAAATTTGTAGATAACACATATTTTTATGTGTTTTGTGTCTGTGTGAACGCAATATGGTATGAGAGGCTGTGCTGTATTATGAATAAATCATGGCACAGAACTAACCATTTTAGAACTATATATATATATATATATATATAAACTTCCTTGAAAAGAGACTGGCACTTTTCTTTTACATTCACAATATGAAAATAAAACATTTGATGAAAGAGATGGACATACTAAAACATATTACCATTTCCTGTAAAAGACTTTCTGACATAATACTTTTTGTCCTGCTGCTTAATCTGTAACGTAGACCCATTTAATCAAATTCAATAATTCCCAAGAACATTTATTAAATATACATAGAAAAACCCAGAACAGCATAACATGAACAGTAACTTACAAAACGTGACATAATGCTCACTTTAAACTAAAACCTACAAACAGGGAATAAATAAATGATAGAAATGTTGCTAAACCATCATTTTGCTACATGATCCATTTATTTAGTTAATACAGTCAGCATCTAGTCCAGCTTCCTGAGATGGATGCAAATCTTTGCATCTGACTCCATCTGATGGTCGTCCTGTTTTTTGCAATTTCCGTTATCGCTTCAAGGTACTTTTTTTAGTACCCGAAAGGTACATATTAGTAGCCTACCTAAAATGTACATATTTGAACCTAATAGGTATAAATGTGTACCTTTGAAAAGGTTTTTGTACCTGTATTTCTGACAGTGTATGCCTAATTTTTTGTCAGAATGACTAATAAAAGGTTTATAAACATCACAAAAATTAATTTCACATATTTGTTTGCATGTGTATTACATTTAGAAAAAAATGAACAAAGCTTAAGTGCAGAACTAAAGAAAGAAGGCAAAGATCTACTACTGATAATGACAACTAATCATTTATGTTTTGTTTCGTATTATTGTTACAAGGTTTAATGCTAATTAAATAAACTCTGAATAAAGAGGGAAAGTTACAGAATAAAAGCACTAAGAAATCACAAAAACCCATTTCTATTTGAAAATGCCTTTCCCCTCCCTGGGCATTATCCCCCACTTTGATGGTGCTTCAAAACCAGCTCTACCAAATGTTTGGTGTAAACTGTGAAAACAGATGTATTTGAAAAAGATGATACATGTTTAGTCATGTGACTTGAAACTTGACACTTAGTTAACCCTGAATCATTTTAAAACCTGGCTAAATGGAATCCAGCGTTCTCTTTATTTCACACTGCTCACAATTTAATTGACCTCGGGTTAACAGTTAATCTTGCATATTCATTAGCTGACATTTCAAACTACTGTTAATGTCTTCTTCTTCATCAGTTAGGAACCTAGGTGTGCTGTTTGATAGCAATCTTTCATTTGAAAGCATGTTTTTCATCTCAAGAACATATCTAAATTGCGTCCAATGCTCTCAACCTCAAATGCTCATTCATGCGTTTATGACCTCGAGGCTAGACTATTGTAATGCTTTATTGGGTGGTTGTTCTGCACGCTTGATAAATAGACTACAG
>JAUMHI010000058.1:862721-873595 GCA_032359435.1 Enteromius unitaeniatus | reverse complement strand
GTGTACACACACTCCCAACACACATTTCAGTCCAAACAGCTTGTAAAAGTGCATGTACCACCGTATGACCCCTTTAAGATTCAATAAATACAAAGCTGGGGTCATGTCGAAATTTACCTTATACATTTTCTTCCAAAATGGCAAAATTTGTCACAGTCCTTATTGGTGGGAGATATATCCTATTAAAGAAATTAAAATTAACCTCATGGATCCCAAGAGAGGTATATTTCGGGTATATATTATCACATACAATAGCCCAGTCGTGCTCTTCAATAGATTGGTCAATATCCTTCTCCCAGACACCCTTTTAAGTCCCAGCCAGGTAGATCAATTATTAGACACAATGTCATAAATCCTTGTTATTAACCCTTTTAAACGAGATGGATTGAGTAAAAGGTGTTCAATCTCTGTTTTTGTGACTCTCAACTCTTCTTTGTCCATATTTGGTTTTTAAAATTTTGCAATTGTAGTTGTTTTTAAAAATTGGATTTTGGAACTTTATATTGATCTACAATCTTCTGGAAAGACTTCAGGGTGCCCTCTGAAAATAAACAAGATATTTGAGAGATCCCCAGCTCGAGCTATGCTGAAAGACCAATGTTAAAGGCATATCAGGATTAAAAGAAAGTGGGGACGAGAAGTGGGGCCTATTCCATCCTTATCTTTTGGCTTCATTAATTTAGAAATTCTGATACGCGTCCCTTTTATTGTTCCAGATGAACTTTGAGATGTGTTTATTGAAATTTTGAAAAAATGAATTTGTTAAGTAACTAGGTATGGACTGAAATAAATAAAAAGGTTAAGGAAGTACATTCATATTTAATACATTTGTTTTTCCTAAAAATGAGATTGGCAGTGGACACATGTTTATAAGTTAAGCTTGAGATTTTCTATAAGAGGTGTATAATTCTTTTTTTATAAGGTCCTTAAGTGAGGCCGTGACAAAAATGCTTAGATGTCTAAAGCCAATTTCTGATAGTTGAAAATGGGAAATTAATTTAAGACGTTCTAAAGAAGGAATGTTTAAAGGTAGAAGAATGGACTTGGAAAGATTTATTTAGTAACCAGAGAAACTGCTGTAGTATGAAATGCATTTCAGCAGTGTTGGAATAGATTGCTCTGTTTTGTCATTAATATAAGTACATCATCAGCATAAAGTGAAGCTCGATGATCTTCTCCTCTCACTGTAACGCCATGGAAACTTCTGCTCTGTTTAATAAGTTCTGCTAAGGGTTCGATACCTAAAGCAAAAAGCAAAGGTGAGAGAGGACAACCTTGCCTTGTATCTCTTCCTATGAGTCGAAGTGAGACCATTCGTAATTACTGTGGCCTTGGGATCAAAATAAAGCAACTGAATCCAATTATATAAAATTATTCCCTAGATTAAATTTTCCAAGTTCAGCAGACAAGATGTCCCGCTCGACTCTGTCAAAAGCGTTTTCAGCATCAAGGGAGAGAACAAGTGCAGGGTACTCTTCACTTTTGACAAAATTAATAACATTTAAAAGTCTGCGTATATTATCTGTGCCATAACGTGATTTCACAAAACCTGCTTGCTTTGGTTTAATTAACTTGAGGAGCATGTTCTCTAATCTACATGACAATTTGCCTCAAACTCCAAATTTGCTGCTTATTAATAGTAAATTAATTAAGTTGAGGTATTGGGTGAGATTAGGAACGTAGAATATGGTCATGAAGAAAGTGCTTTATAATTACCAATAATCCGCCAATATGTTATTCTAGTAAGCAACTAGTTAACAGTGAGAATTATACTTTTTTTTTCTCTCTGGCCAAACTATTTTGTCAGTCTTTCTAAATATCAGCTGTATTTTATTTTAGTGGTTCTTAAAGTAGTTTATAGCACTGAGTGAGTATTCTGCTGCGGTTAGCGTGCAGAGAAAGAGATGAGGAATAGCTGGTGAATGCTCAATGACAGTCAAACAGATGAGGGACTGTCTCTGGGGCCCGTGGGCGCCTTCGGGTTTTCGTGAATGCTGCTATAGAAAGGATTTCATGCAGGGGTGGGAGGCCTGGACACGGGCCGCATGCCTATAGCCCCTCTCACAGACATGCTTCCCGTGCCTCAGTCCCACTGCTTCATACTGTGTGGGTCTGTTTGTTGCAGCAGGGCTTTAGCTGAGTTGGGTTAACCTTTCTCTGAAATCTGATCAATCATAGTATCTTTTATAGTGCAGTGATGTGTGGACTCTTTGGTGCAAGAGCCAGACCCTGCAACCATATGCGTATAGAAGGAGAATATACAGAATAATAATATATCCAAAATACTCAATTGTTTAAAAAAAAGAAAATAAATAAATAGATAAACTTTTTTTTTTTTAGAATTGATGTAGCAAAGATAACAGCAAACTTCATATTGATCTTGAAGACCCTGCTTTCGCTAATGCTGATATCACTGATTGCTGACTGAGCTAGTCAGGTGACTTGAATATTATCAAATCACTGAAAAACAAAATGGGATAAAACCATTCTAAAGCTGCTCAGCAGACTGGTTTTCGAGGGGTTTTGGTCACTTCCTCATCTGTTCAGGCTAGGAGACCAGCTAAAACCAGCTACTTCCAGCTAAAACCAGCTAACCATCTTAGGATTAGTAGTTTTATTCTCAGCAGTGAACAGTCATTTTGAAGATATGAGTCAGATGATGATTCAATCCTCTATCCTAGTGTTTTGATATAAAACATTCAGCTGGAGACAATTGACAAATTTTATGAATCCATTCAAAAAGGTTAAAAACTGCATTAAAGGCAAATGGTGGTAAAAATTTCTTAAGGCATACTGCATATTTCTCAAGTGTTCGCAAGTCAAGTCAAGTCAAGTCACTTTTATTTATATAGCACTTTTAACAATACAGATTGTAGCAAAGCACTGAATGTATAATGACGAGAATTAAACTATTTATTTATCAAATGCAGAGATGGTCTCTGTAGTCAAGACCACGATAATCACTAGAAATCAAGTGTCCCCAACTAAGCAAGCCAGAGGAGACAGCGGCAAGGAACCAAAACCCCATCCATGATAGAATGGGGAAAAAAACCTTGGTAGAACCAGGCTTAGTTGGGGCCAGTTCTCACAACCCTTGTATGCATTGGCTACTTCAGGCAGGACCATATACCCCAACACAATATCATTATCAAGGTATAGCAAATCTTTATTCCCACCCTAGTGTGTAATATACAAATGCTTTTGAGATTTTGCAGCATCATATCATATATGAGCAAATTAGTAGTTAACCTTAGTGTAGCCACTCATACCAGGGTTAAAGCATGTCCAAACTCTTTCTAATGAAACATCTAATTGGCTGGTTAATAGTATGTCCAAGACCTAAAATGGATGGATCAGAATAGGGATGTAAAATAATGGTGTGGACAGAAGTACTGTTGAAGAAGTGAGCTGGGAACACAGTATAAATTGACTTGACTAAAAGGGAAATAATTTGTCTCAACTGGGACTTTTTTTTAATCTTGAAGACTTTAATGTGTACATCCAGTTTCCTTAAGGTTTATCAATTTAAACCACATTTTTGACACGCCATTAAAGCACACAAGATGTCTCTGAAATTTCTGCCTCCATTTTTTTTCTCTTTTTGGACCTTCTTTAATGATTCATTTGGACCAGCCACACCTCATGAAATGGACTTGAGAAATGAGATGAGTTTCACTTTGCAGAGAATTCGCAAAATCCAGCCTGGGGAAGTTATTACAGTCACACTGTTTCCTTTGTCCTTTTACAATAACGTTGTGGTGGCACAAAGAAGCTCTGTAAGAAACACTAGAATTCAGATTCTCTTGTGTTGTGTGGTACAGTAACAGCTTTGTCTCATCGCACTGGGTTCAAACCTGACGACCTTCTGAGGAAGCACGGCTCTGAAATCTCTAGATCTGTTAACATGTCCGTTTTTATGAAAATATACCATAAGAACTACTCGTCTATGAGTTTAATAGAAATGGCAAAGTTTCTATGATTTCTCATGTCTATTACAGTGCTTCAGGAGCTTTTGTCAGAGAAAAATGATTGAGCAGGTTTGTGTGTGTGTGGAGATTGTGAGAGAATCTGTAGCACTTGTTGCCTGGGGGTGGGGGGTGTTGGGGTAGGTGATGACAATGATCTTACTGTGAAATGTCAGATAACTCCCGATGTTTCTGTGCAGGACTGGGGGAGGCGGACCTCAACCAGAACAATGGGTGCTCCAGCAAGAGTCCAGTGGTGACTGACTCCATGAACGCTGAAGTAGATCACAGCAGCTGGAACCATCCGAGCTCAGACGACCCTAATGCCTCAGGACCCCGCCCCCACTTGGTCCGCCTCTTTTCTCGAGATGCCCCAGGTCGCGAGGACAACACCTTCAAAGACCGCCCCTCGGAGTCTGATGAGCTGCAGACCATCCAGGAACACAGCGGCACTGGCTCAGATTGCGATTCCGAGTGTGCAGAGTAGGACCTAAAGTAGATTGCCTCTTTGCCCTCTCTTTCCTCACTCCTACTTGGGAAACACACACACAAAAACCCCCCAAATCGCTGCAGAGATTAAAGCAAACACTCAGCATGGCATCTGCAAGCTCTTCACAGTCAACATTCAGGCTGGGCCGCAGTAAGAAGAACCCTACTGTTATGGATCAGATCGGAAAGTTCTTTGGAGGGGATAAAAAGAAGAAGGGAAAGGTGAGGATTGAGCAGGCATTCAGAGTTCTCCACGTGAGCCTTTACTACTGTTCTGTTTGAGTGAATTCATCTTGACCTGCAGTTATTGCTTGATTCCAAGATCACCACCAGTAAATGAGTGGCGTTTGATTTGATTTTGATTTAGATTTTTTTGTTTTTATATTGACTGTCATATATACCCAGTATTGCATACAGCTGCGATTTATTATAGGATTTCACCATGATTCAGGGATGCAAGTGTGATGTTTATAAACATGGCAAGCTTTTATAAAATGTGCAAATGTATCGAAATGCCTGTGTATCAAAATTAAGTGTTTTTATGACTTTTCACTGGCCGCAGCCGCAGCGGTGAAAAGTTCTATAGTAATCAGAAAGATGGTACATATAGTGGTACTATGTCTCAAACAGGATGTTTTTGTTGGCAAAAAGAATTTCCACATATCTAAGACATTTTCTTATACAGTACGTGACCGGTAAATATTTTATATTTTATAGCCATTTTGGAATCCATTTATCTTATGACATCATGGTGTTAAGGGAGCACCTCAGGGTTTTTCATGGTACAGACAGAGGCCATTACTGATCAGTTTGGTTTGTAAAATGAATTTGCATAGTTTTGGAAATTATGTTCAACATTGGTTTATGCTTGTGAAATTATGCAATTTCTAGAGCCTTAACTTTTGAGAAAAGAGGGAGCTAAGTATGTTTTCTTCTAAAATAAAGATATTTAAGCGTTTAGGCAACAAACACCAAAGTTGGGAAACTCCTTTGTGGGAAAATGTGAAACGAGATCTTGATGATGTAAGTTTGTATTTGCGACCTTGTTTTTAAAGTGCCATATAATGGTTCAAATGACTTGTGCAGTGTGTAACATTTTGATGAACTAGTTTTAATATAGCTAACATTTTTGTGGGGAAAAAATAAGATTAAATAATGTGACCAAGAGTTCCAGTTGTATAATAGTTCTGTCTCAGACCTACATGTTGCTGCTTCAACCAGATTTCTCAAACAAATCTCAGGTTAACTCATCTCTCTTATGTAACAATGTGATGTTTAAGTGTTCATGCCTCACTAGTAACCCCTATAAAGTGTATCCCATTTGTAACAACATCAGCTTGTGTAACCTACCCTGAAGATGTTCCTCTCCTATCCTATCCTGAGCTTTTTGATATTTGCTTGATTAAAATGTATGTAACACGAACATTGGCTTTTTAAAATTGATTTATTTGTTTTGAAATTGTAAGGCAATTTTGCTCTGTTTTTTCTTTTTTTTTTAACTGATGTGGTCTGAATTTGTAATTGCTAAAGTTAACGTTTGACAAGTCAGGTCAAATTCATATGCACAGACAAGATTAACCAGGTTTTGAAAAATATGAAAATGGGTCTTTGACGTATCACTGTGTCCTATAGTGTGACAGAAAAAAAAACCTCACTAAACACTAAAAAATATACCTCTTTCATTCTGTTTGTAATTCTAAAAAGCAATATAGATTTTTTTTTTTTTTTTTTTTGCTGTCACCATAGGACACAGTCCATTTTTTTGTCAACTACCCAAAGGCAGTTGATTTTAATATATCCATTTGTAAAAAATCTGATGTGATATCGATTATCGATATCGATATATTTGTAATATTAAAAGATCCTATGATTATTTGGTACTGACAGAAATCTTGATATTTGAATTTTTGGGATGCAGTAACCCTTTGAAATAATTACTAATTATTACTATTAATTCCAGTGTTGCCTGTTAGGTTCAAAATGGTTAATGCAAGAAATGAATCACAATGGAAAACGTTATGCAATGCTTAAACTAACAATCAAAATGACTAACAGTATACTTTTGGCAGTCTCCCAGGTGCGATATTTGGTAACTGCTCAGTAATTCAGTGAAGCAAGGGGATTTCAGTTTATAGATTGACCTCAGACCTCAGTGATAAAATCCTTTTATTATTTCATTAAGATTAAACCGAATGCAAGGAAAGATATATTGAGTCTGTGAGAGGAAACTAGGCAAAACAAAACAGCATGGCCACAAAGCATAACATTTGTTAACAGTGGCCACCTTCTGTTCCTAAATGAATGCTAGTGCTCATAAAATGTGAAAGACCAGGCCCCATACCTCATAGATGGTGATAAGTTCAGCCCTTTATCCGGGTTCTCCTTTCTCCTCTTTGTCATCATCCTTATCTCAGTTCTAATATGTAAAGATTCTAAAGACTGTGAGCCCTTAACTATTATTTTTATTGTGCTGGTCCGCACATCATATAAGAAGCTATTCTTCTTGTCATTGATTGAGTCAGGAGTTGTAGTCTGACTGGCAGCTGAGTTCATGGAGGTGGAGACTGTAGTAAAGCCACCCATATCTGAAATATTGGTGAGTTTCTGTATAAGAATCTTGCTAGTTGTTTAGGTCTGTGTTGTGGTTGGTCTTGCTGACCACCTGCAGTGAGTGATTGTCTGGTCATAGAGATAGCTGGCTGCACTGTAAAATAAAATCTGTAAGATTTACGGTAAAAAACTAGCAGCTGAGGTTGCCGGAACGTGTCCGTAAAAATACGGTAACAACATAAATTTACAGTTAAATACCATAATTTAATTAACTGATATAATGTTAATATACCAAGCTAATAAAGTACTGTAATCTGTTTTGTAGCTTTGAAATACACTGATCAGCACCTAATCATCAGGTGATGATGAGAAAGTCGCATGATGAACATGTCCATCACATGTAACTTTAAAATAAATAAAATTAAAATATATAAACATATATAGAAGGTGCTCAGAGAGTGCTCACACAAACACTAAACACCATCATGGTGACTCATTAAACTGAAACATTACATGTAACATAAACCCTAATAAACATCACTGATTAGAAAAAAATAAGAAGAAACAGAATTATATTAAAGAAAAAACATCAAATTCAAACTAAATTTAAAATCCAATGCAGGGAATTCTAGGAAAGTCAGTTTACGTTTTTCCCTGTAAATTATACACAAATTTACCGCTAACCATTTAACAGTTTTTTCTGTAGCATTTTCACAGTTTTTTACTGTTAAAATCACAGCTATTTTTTACAGTGTGAGAACGGCTGTGTTCTTTACTGTATTTGAGTAAACCATCTGGCCTCTGGCCTGTAGCATGAAGCGAGATGAACAAACGCTTGGTCTAAACTTGGTTTAGATCAGTATCAGCGGCTCACAAAGCTCGATATAAACATTCTCTGTCATCTCAGAGTTTCTGATTATAATTCCAGAGCGCGTGCACCTGAAATTGCAGCAAAAGATTTAGAAGACAGCAAAAAAAAAATTTACAAATGACTTTGTTAAGGAAACAACTGAATTACTTATTATGTTGTTTCACACAGAGCTCAAAAGGAAAATGTTTATATATACTAGCCAAAAGCTTCTCCATATGTATCTTTATTTAATTTCATTTAAATGCAAAACCTCTTCATATAATAACTATATAGTACATTATGGCCCGGTTTCACAAACTGAGTTTCAAAACCGGTTTCAAAAACCAGGACTAGGCATATTAAAATATTTAAGCAATTTTTACAAAAATTCTTATGAGAAAATATTATAGGTGTGCATCTTAACACAGAAGAATGACACTTACATGTTTTAAGATATGTCAGAGCAAGATATTTTCATGCAATTTAGTCTGGGACTAGCTTAAGCCTTGTCTGCGAAACTGGGGTTATATGAATTATAAACAAGTTTAATTGATATAATATAAACATAAGTAATAATAAGAAAAGAAAAGGCAATTTTCTTTCTAAAAATCGAACTGCTTTAATTTGGAGATACAGATGAGACTTCATTGCATCAGATATATGTCTCACGCCTGATTGATCCAGTTTGGATTTGCAATCTCTAACCCAGAATAAAACCTGCTCCGGAGCAGGATCGCTGTATATCGTACGTTACCATATAGTGACGAAACCCGCTCAAAACCAGCCCATATTCTTGAGTTTGTTACTTACCTGGGTAAAAACCAAAACCGGCCACAGGCCACAGAATTCAATCTTGATCAAAGTCAGACAGAGACCAATATGAGTGTAAATGTGAACCATTTATGTGAAGTGTTTTTTAGAACTGCATTAGACATGCAATGTGGGATGCACTGTTGCCTCAAAGCAAGAAGATCTCGTTTGAGTCCCAGCTGAGCCAGTAGGCCTTATTCTTACCATGTTGGGAAATGTTTCTTTCAGGTGGGCTACTTGAATTTTCCCCACAATCCAAATTGTCTGTAGATGTGTGTATGTGAGGCCTGTGATGGACTGGAAGGGTGTCTCTCAAAAGTGACCCTAGTCGGTGGGGTAGTCTTCAGCATTCAGAGGATCTACAGATGATAAGTGGTTTGGGACATGGATGGATACGAAGGACTGTTCACACCAATGTCTATTAATCAGGGGTACAACAATTCACCAATCGATTCATGGTCATTTTCCAAATCATCCCCTTGAAAATGAGAGGAGACTTTATTTAGTCATTATTTAGTCGTTTGGAATGCACTTGCCAAAGGGAGTGATGTCATTTTCTCAGAATCTTCAGCGGTGTGTATGTTTCCATCAGAACGAATGTGTATATATATAAACGTTTTACACATATTCGTTTTTGTACATTAGCATATTGAAATATAAAATGTATGTATATTTGCAACAGTTACAGTATGCTAACAACAATAAAAAACATTTATAACATTAAAACAGTGACATCCTCTCATGCACATTGTGCTGCGCTCGACAAGACTAAATAATGACATGAAGGTGCTCTGCTCACTCAAGTCTCCATGAACAAGGAGATATGGATGATCACTATGATTTGGAAAATGACCATGAATCAACCATGAATCGATTAATGCATCTGTTCAGATGAACATGAGCATCGGTCAATGTTTATTTTTAAATCTCTTTTCCATCACACTGTAAAGAAAACTGGCCAACCAGTAGGTTTCCTGTGTTTGGTCATATGCCCAGAGCCACTGCTGTAAAAAACATACGGTACATACAACTAGGACTCATGAACATATTGTATTATGGAGAAAAACTGAAACTAGTGATCTTGTCCCTGTTGTTGTGTCGATAATAGGATACTATATAGTAGGTAGTACATTTGGTGTGGAACCTGCAAATGTTGAGAGTCAGTATTCAGTTCAGTATAGTATGACAATGTGCAGTATGAATGAGATCTGGATCTGACTTTGTGCACTTGCCATTCACATCGGTTGCACACTTCAGAAGTAATCTGGGCACTTTTCAGCTACTGTTTTACTATGCTGGGTTGGTGTTTGTAAATATAATGGATTGCATTGCAAAGCATTTGTGTCTTTATATAGCAAGTATTAAAGATCTTGCAGATTTACTTTAACAGAGTTCCTGTTTTGGCTATAACCAATGGCTTACAGAAGTATTTTACTGACTTTATACTTCTCAGCCTATTTATATATATACAGTGGGTACGGGAATGTATTCAGACCCCCTTACATTTTTCACTCTTTGTTGTATTGCAGCCATTTGCTAAATTCATTTAAGTTTATTTCTTTCCTCATTGATGTAAACACAGCACCCCATATTGACAGAAAAACACAGAGTTGTTGACATTTTTGCAGATGTATTAAAAAAGAAAAACTGAAATATCACATGGTCCTAAGTATTCAGACCCTTTGCTGTGACACTCATATATTTAACTCAGGTGTTGTTCATTTCTGGCCAAGGTTACAGAAAAATTTCTGACGTTTTGCCAATAATTAGTTTCGGGAGGAAGCGCTGGACGAATTGACCATGGCTGGCATCGCATTATCCAATCAATCTCCTCGTTACTCCTGCCCAATCAAATCCTTCCTACCTACTATTAATAACCCGTTTCCTATACTTCCGCACCTCGTCTTTGTGCATCCCTCCTCCACCCCTTCTCCACCCGCTTCTTCCTGCCTTTGTGCTTTACTCTCATCCATGCGGGGACCAAATTTGCTTTATTTTTATGATTATGAGGAAGCTAACTCGTGAAAGGTTCCTGAGAGCAAAGTGGCCTCCATAATCCTTAAATGGAAGATGTTTGGGATGACCAGAACCCTTCCTAGGCCAAACAGAGCTATCGGGGAAAAAGAGCCTTGATGAGAGAGGTAAAGAAGAACCCAAAGATCACTGCGGCTGAACTCCAGAGATGCAGTCGGGAGATGGGAGAAAGTTGT
>JAUMHI010000058.1:849078-862621 GCA_032359435.1 Enteromius unitaeniatus | reverse complement strand
GTAGAGCTAAGACCCTGGAAGGGGTGGGCGGAAGGGGCGCCGGGAGCTGGACACCGAAGGCTCCGGCTCCAGAGACTCCCGTGTTGCTGTGGCCTGCTAAGGCCCCTGATCCAGGTCCTCCAGAGACTCCCGTGTTGTTGTGGCCTGCTAAGGCCCCTGACCCTGGGCCCCAGAGACTTCCGTGTTGCCATGGTCTGTGTTGGTTCCTGTCTCGCCCTGAGGCAGGAGATGTTTATGTCTGTGCTCCCTTGTCATGCCTTCAGGGCGCCCACCCAGTTTCATGTTGGTCTGTCCCGTTTCCCCCCTGTCATTGTAGTTCTTGGTTTAGTCTATGTCCTTTTTTGGTAGTTCCGGTTGTTATGTGCTCATCAGTTCATTCGTTTCACCTGTGCGTCCTCAGCAGTCCCCACCCCCGTCATTAAGTGTCATGTATTTAAAGCCTATGTTTTTCAGTTGTGGGTGTCGGATGTTGAAGTTGCATGTTTTGGATTTCGCCTATGTTTCGCTGTGTTGTTGCTGCCTCGTCAGCTTTTGTTTCTTGTTCCTGTCTTAAATAAATGTTGGAAATCTCCGCTCCGCGTCCTCTGCTCCTTGCCCAGCTGAGAAGCGCGCACACACGCATTATTAAGCAGAACCCGAACGTGACAATATTAGTTATTACTAAGGTTTTGCATTTAATAGCAAATAATATAGATCATGCACCAAGTGAATAACTTCTGTTTATTCTCATCAAGGCTGTATCTATTTATATGCATATAGTGAAATGTTATTTCAATTTTACATTTTTTTCCCATTTTGATATATTTTAAAATGTAATTTATTCCTGTGAAAGAAAGCAGATTTTTCAGCATCATCACTACAGTCGTCAGTGTCACATGATGCTTCAGAAATCATTCTAATATGTTGATTTATAATTAATATTGGAAAGACCTGTGATACGTTTTCAGCATTTTTTGAGAATACTACTTTTCAGAAGGGATAAGTAATATTTTTCTTTCTTTGCTTTTTTTTTTTTTAAGTAAATTAATACTTTTATTCAGTAAGGATGTGTTAAATGGATAAAAAGTAAAGACATTTATTGTTAGAAATAAATATATTGTTTTCGACAAATGCTGTTCAGTAGCTTTTTATTAATCAAAGCATCAATGAAAAAAGTATCACAGTCTCCAAATAAATGCAAGGAGCATATATGCAACATCAGCATATATAATTTCTGAAGGATTATTTGTCACTGAAGAGGTGCACAATTTCATTCAAACAAAGGCTAAACACCATCATGGGGAGACTCATTAAACTGAAGTATGCAATAAACATTAATTTGACAACATTAGTAAAATACAACACTAATAAACATAAATGATAAGAAAAAAGAAAAACACAATCAAAATTTGCACAATACTCCTGTAACTGTTAATTGCTGTAAATCTCAGCTGCATAAGTCTCTTATAGACAGTGATTAGTCATGTCTATTTAGACAAGTGCTATAAATAAATATGAAAGTTGACCCTTTCTAATATCCCATATCTCTGATATTTAAGAGATCATGAAAGCTGAGTTAAATGGAGCAGATTACACAGAAAGAGAGATGCATTGTTGAAAGGTTCAATCCATCTACTCATAACTGATCTCTCTAAAAACTGGAAAGGCCATTCATTAACGAAAAATATGGCGCATGTTCTCTGTACCAAATGTGTGTTCCAGTACCTGTCTTTTAGAGTGTTCGGACAGCTGTGATGCTAAAATAATCTCCTAGCTCAGACAATGTTTAAGATGATATTTGAATGTATCATTCCACATAGCACTTGAGTCTTTTTACATCTGTGCTGTCTCACATCCAGCTGTCACTCAGCTCTGCAGTCAGAACAGTGGGGGATGCAGTGAAAAATAGGCGACACCTAGAACCCTATTCATGTCATACAGTAAAGAAAAAGGGGCAGTTTTTCATGTCCTCTCCAATCCAACAACCATCAATTTAGCTCTGTGGTGGCCGGATGCAGGCCTGCCTTCCCAGCTGTGTTTGACACGATTTATCTGCTCTACTGAAGCATATCATTTTTTTATTATTAACCTCGCACCCAAAAAGAAAATGCCTTCTCACAATGAAGATGTGAAATGACAATGCTGCTGATTTTGAAGCAAAGTGATCAGGCTCTAAACAATTATGTATTTCTGTCCCTCTGTGGCATTTGTGGAAAAAAAATCTAGATGACTACAGGCTACAAACACACGCCTTTATTACACCCGAGCATTCTACACACATCTTCATTTCATACACTTCGGTGCCATTACGACTGCCTGTCCAATAAATCCATCCTGTTTACTGATCTGTATTATGCATGTATGTTAATGCTTGTATAATTTAATTTCACACAAATTCAATTGGAGATTATGCAATTAGTCATCAAAAATGGCTGTCAGGGGAGAGAAATGTAATTGGATAATAATGGATTCAATTTTGCATTACAGTGTGAATCACAGGATTTTAATTTTTTTTTTTTAATTTTCAGAAAAACAAAACGTGTCTTCATATTTACATTGCATATGCAAAAAAAGAGCATAAAAAGTGTAGTCAATTTTTCATGCACAACTCCAGATTTATATAATTAAACTTCCAGAAAATATCTATATTATGTAACCCCGATTCCCTGAATGAGCAAGATATGTTTAATTATGTAATAAGAAAAACATCAGTTGTCACGAGTTGAAGCCCTTTAGAACCAATACATTCATTTCCTAGGGTCACAAATCCTGTCTGTGGTCTTCCATCTGCTTATCACCAGAGGTCGCCTTTGCTTTTGACATTGACTTTGCATACTGACTCTTAAACAAATTTTCATTAGCCTTCAAACTGTGCAAATTAAAATTGCTAATTAAATTCCTAATTAAATTTCCATTTGCCTAATGGAAAAGCATCAATTTCATATAAAAACTTCCATATATCGCAAAATGCTTTTACACTCGCATGAGATGGTTTTTCAGGCAATTTCAAAAAGGGATTTCATGTTTCTGAAGTGGCTCTCTGTGCTGCTTCTATACTCACATACAACTCTTTTAAATAAATAACATTCAAAATCTCACCAAAATCTGTTGCCATGACTTATTTCGAGAGGCAAAAGGTTATGTTCTGGTTAATACTTTTTTTAAATCAAAATTTATGCCCAAATCTCTATTGGAAATATGGCTACAGCCGTGGGAACTTCCTCTATTGCTCTCAATAGAATTCTTTGTGGAAACTTGAATTTCAGAGTTGTCTGTCTGAACTGGATGTTGTAGGTACATTCTCCAGCTGCTCCTTGCTCATTCTTAGGGCACTCCTTGGTGTGGCAGATAGATGGTACCCTTGGTTTAAGTTTGATTCATTCACCTCATACAGTGGTAGTCTACTGAAACCTCTATTGTTTCTCTTCCTGACACTGAACATACTGTTTATTATGTTTGCCTTATTTTGTTTTAGTCAGCTTAACTGATCTGAGCCATTAGAGGAGCAAGGGAAATCTAACAAATACTTTTTGCTGGTGTTGTTCATAGGAGTAGAGAGAGTGCAAGGAAAAGAAACACATGAACAACGGGGGGATCCCAGCAAACAGGGTACGTCCCAAGGACATTGTGAACATCCTCTTAGGTCCGCATTTGGTCGTTTTGTAACTTTCACTGGCAGACATTCGGCAGACGTCAGCATTTTGTCCTCTTTGTAACGTTCGCTGTCGGACGTTTGGCAGACATTATGGACAACTGACATTTTCCACAACATTTTATTTAGTGTAAAAAATATAAACGAATAGTAAAGTAGTGTTTTTTTCTTGATTTGTGCTGTTGCAGACTGCATAATCGATGTAATTTCTGAAATGAAAACTATCACCATCCACATAACTATATGAGTACAGTTTTATAGTTTGTCAGTGATTAAGATTAATCTATATAAAGGTAATTTAATAAATACATAACATGCTCATATGTGTGGGCTATTTGTGAAATTATATTTATCATAAAATTTTTATCAATTTGTTTTTGCAATGCAGCATGCTGTATTAAGCAAGCTATATTATATTAGCCTATTATAATTACTATAAAGCTGTATTATTATATTGCATTGTTATATTATACAGCAGGGTTCCTCAAATCTTATACTGGAAGCATTGCAGAGTTTAGCTCCAACCCTGATAAAATTCACCTACCTGTTATGATCAGGTGTGTTTGATTAAGGTAGGTAAACTCTGCAGTGCGTTGGACCTCCAGGGTAAGATTCGAGAAACCCTGTTATAGATCCTATATTTTAATTAAATTCAGGCCAACAAGTTAAACAGATTTCAAGTTTCTAATTTTATGCACTAAGCGCAGCGTAACACCAGCGTGTTGAACATTCGAGGCGCATTTAAACTGTAGTGAAGGAAGTCGCCATGGAAACGGGACAGCAGCTCAGCAGACAACTCCATCTCTTATTGCCGTTTTAACAGCTAAGTTTATTTTGTAATGATAAATACAACTTTTCCCGACACTTTCTTACATGTAATTGACATGCTTCTGTTGACTATTTACTTTACAGAAATGGTTCCATGTCAAATAGAAAAAAAGTCAGTTGGCATCACAAGCATGAGCTAATGTTAACTATAGAGGCTAACTACTGTAAAAGAGTTAAGCTAACTATAGATTTGAGCTCCAATTTATTTTATTTTATTTAATTTTTTTAAGTAGATGAGTGATTCTTATAGCTTTGTAAATGTTTTACTGGCAATTGACAAACTAATTTAATCTAAAAACACAGGTGATCTGAGAAAGCTTAAATAACTTCGACAGTATTTCACCTATATGCACCTTCAAAACCTAAAAAGATGTTTTTTTGTATGTTATTCTCTTGCATTTCTCCTCTGCTGTAGTTTATTTGTATTTAAATTTGACATGTATACTACATATGGTTGGCTCGGAGACTAATTATTTATGTTGCTAACTTCCTATATTCTTCCTATAGTTGGAGCGGAGCTCTTGTAGGAGAATATCTCCAAGGCACTATGAACCATCTGACTAGTAAGTAAAACCTCATATTCAAATGTTTATCAGATATTAAAAAAAATATAAAAAAGGCCATCCTGTTTAACAAAGCACTGTGGACACTGCAACCTACAGAGGGGTACAACCCAAATTCAAAAAGAAACGCAGATGATTAAAAAAAGTGCTTTGTAATGAAAATTAATAACATGGTAAGACACAACCGAGTACTGTGACTGTGCCTCATTTCAAAGCGAAATAGTCTATAAAGGTCATGTGCCATGCCAGATGGACAGTGAAGATGGGAATTATAAGTAAGATTATCTAAACTATTGTTGCGAGGCAGTCCTCTGTGGTGCTGTCTAACTGGCATCAGCGGGAACCTTCCCCCGGAGTTTTAGTTCCTACCCGGACTGCTTTCAACTGAACACTTCACGGAAATCCGCTCCAGGTGTTAGCGGTTATCTGCCCTTTATAAATCGATCTCTGAGAGACATTCAGCGCAAAGTTTTGTTCCCAGTAGCAACTCTGCTTTGAGCGTTTTTCCCTGTGATATGCGGACTGCCTTTGTTACCAATTGGATTGTTTATTTCGACGTTGATTTCTGCCTGTGATCCCGACCATTGCCTGGACTCTCGTTGTTGATTCTTGCCAGATATCCTGACCCTTCGCCCGTCTCTGGTACTGTTTTGATCTGTCTCCATTGTTACTGTTTGCCCTGTTTTGATCATTGCCTGTTTGACTACGATCTGCGCAATAAACTGCTTGCAAATGATTCTAACGCCATCCGAGTCTTCATCACAGAAAACTTTGCCAGACTGAGATTGAAGGAAGTCAACCATCAGGGGTCCCTGCCAAACACACACCATCAGCAGTTGGAGAAACTGACTTCGTCTGACTGAAGAAATGGGGCAGTCTCTACAATCGCTTAACGCCTCTATGCAAGCCATAAGCGCCTGCCATGACTGCTCTCGCCCAGGCCCCAGTAACAGCTCCTGTAGCAGCGACTGGACCAGCACCCTTTGCTTCAAGTCATGCTTCAAGTTTCACTCCCCGAGAAATATGATGGTGCCCCGGGGAAGTGCTAGGGGTTTTTAATGCAAAGTAATCTGTACATCACACACCAGTCCAACAGTTTTCCCGACGATGAAAGTAAGGTGTCTCTGATTTGTTCCCTGCTGGTCGGACGAGCACTGGATTGCGCCACGGCCCTTTGGGAAGGACAGCGGATGTCGCTCATCACTTACACTGAGTTTTTGCAGCAATTCCGCAATGTCTTCGATCATGCCAGTGGAGGGCATGATGCCATCAATGAAATCCTTGTCCTGAGGCAAGGAACCAGCACTGCTGCAGACTTCACCCTTCAGTTTCGCAACCTAGCAGCTCAGACTGGTTGGCCCGCCGAACCCCTAAAAGCATTATACCGGAAAGCTCTATCAACCACGCAAGATTTCAACCACAGCATTCATAGACTCAGGGGCAGAGGGAAATTTTGTGGACTCACCTGATCACCCCATCATCCTGGACTTACCGTGGCTAGAACTCCACAATCCTACCATATCCTGGGCCGAGAGACAGATCCAGAAATGGTCACTGCCACACTCACTGCATGTCAAGCATCCAGACACCTACCACATCTCCTGCCACCATCAACGTCACTTAGGAGGACTTCCGTAGCCTTCCCCTCAAATACCATGACCTCAAGGAGGCCTTCAGCCAGGAGAAAGCCACTTACTTACCACCACATCGGCCCACCTACTGTGCCATCGAATTTCTGCCCGGTGCCACCCCCCCCCCAAGGGTCGTATCCTCCTGCTGTCGCAGCCTGAGACGGAGAGTATGAATGCTTACATCAACGAGGAGCTCCAGAAGGGGTTCATCCGACATTCAACATCCCCAGCCACTGCAGTTTTTTTCTTTGTAACGAAAAACGACGGAGGTCTCAGGCCATGCATCGACTACAGGGGGTTGAATGATGTCACAGTGAAATACAGGTATCTATTGCCCCTAGTTCCCCTCACCCTGGAACAGCTCCGTAAGGCACAGTACTTCAAAAAATTAGACCTCAGGAGTGTTTACAACCTTATCAGGATCCGTGAAGGTGACGAGTGGAAGACTGCCTTTTCCACAACAGGGCACTACGAATACCTGGTGATGCCCTTCGGACTTTCCAATAGCCCTTCTGTGTTCCAGGGACTGATTAATGATGTCTTCCGAGAGGAACTGAATCAAACAGTGACCGTATATATAGACAATATTCTGGTCTACTCAGAAACCCTCACTGACCACATCCAGCACGTCCGAAATGTCCTAAGAAAGCTAATCCAGCAGAAACTTTTACTAATTTTTTCTAATACATGACTCACCCAGCGCTGGACATCCAGGTATCATCGCCACCACAGAATTAGTCACCAATCAAATCTGATGGTCAAGCCTCAATGCAGACTTTTGGTGCCCAAGTGGCTACTTGCCAGAAACTGATACATCTGCATTTCTATATGGGTAAGTTTGCTCTGATGGCATTAAAGAAAGTAACTATTCCTTCTGGATGGCCAAACCACTCCTTTGTAATCCTCTCTGGTGGGACACCAGAAAAAAAGAACATGAGCAGGAAATGAAGAAATGAAGCCTCTTATGCCTCTTACAATGTTATGCCTCTTACAATGAGAAAGTCCTGGAAGGTGTGTTCAAAATAAAGGCAATTAATTATTCTGCTGTGCAAATACATCTTTACAACTTTATATCTTAACCAACATTGAAGTTTCTATGCTTTTTGTTAATATTTGAGATATCTGTGTGAATCTTGGTTTCACAATTCAATTCAATATGATTATAATTATCAACACATTGGCCCAGTTTCAGAAACTTGGCTTAGCTTAAGCCAGGTCTAGGCCTTAGCTAAATTAAGATATTAATGGTTATTTTACAAAATTGTAAGATATGTCTGTGCAAGATATTTTCAGTTGAAGCAGTTCAAACATGCATTTTACAACTAGCATAAGCATTGTCTGTGAAACCAGGAGAATATCCCATTCTCATTCAATATTACTGCACATGGCTACATTTTAAATCAAATTTATTTTGTGCAAAATTATCATATATATAATATTTTTTTATCATTATATAAACAGGTTTTTACTTATTTTAAAAAGTGCTGTTTGAGTATACAAAAGTTTACACAAATAGTTTAGATTTTTTTTTACAATTTGCAAGTGTCTAAGCGCACATGCCATATATGCAGGAAAAAGAATCGATTATGAAATATTCCTGATATTCCTCTTTAGCAGATAAAGCACTCACAGCAGTGACCTGATGCCAATTCTGCGGTTCTTTGATACACTGAGAAGATGAGGAGGTGAGCTCCTCTGCAAATTTCCAGCTTTTGCACCAGGCCTTGCAGCCTGGACTTTACATTCTACCAAAAAACCTCAGATCTCAGCAGATCCTTATCTTAGCTCTTTTTCGCTTTAACCTCGGAAGAAGCTTCCAATCATCAGAGTCAGGACGTCTTTAGAACTCATCACTCTGAAAATCCGGAAGAATGTGATTGCAATACAAAACCAACAAGACTTTCATCCGAGACTGCATCCGGACAATCAATGGCAATGCAAGTATTGTACATTAAACAAAACAAAACAGCGGTTTGGTATAAGCTATAGACCCCATTATAAATGGCGTTGATGGTTTTACTTAGGTAGGTAACTGATTCTTTTCATAGCATCATTCTCTGGTTTTCTTGATGGGCTCTTCTATCATCAATTCAACCATTTTCCCTTTTTCCCCATGTATGACTGATTGTATGTTTGTTAGACTAGTTTGTGTCAATGTTTAGTTAATAAAACTCTTGGGTACAAATTACAGGAGTTTCTGATTATGCCTTACAAATTAATGTCCCTTTAAGATTTTGATCCTTGCTACACGCTCTAATTATTTATATACATTTCCCCCCTTGAGCTAATTTGCTACAGGTGCAATTTAATCACTTGGATATCCACTGGATTCTCATTCTCAAGACTCAAGTGTTTAAATTCAACAATTTACTGACATTGTACATGTCTTCATACTTTTAAAAACACATAAAGTTTTATGAATGAGGCCATGTAACATGTCTTTCTCTATGTGGTGTGAGGCATCTCTCAGCACTGGCATAATGTGCAGTTTGTGTTCCCCCTGCCACATTCTGTCCATCCTGTTCCCAACATGCACCAGTAGAAACAGTGTAATAACTGGAATTAAGCGCTTGCTGATGATTCTGATGTGCTGCACGAAATGTCAGCCAAACCCAATGCCTCAACACCATAATCTTCCACAACAGCTTCTTCATCTGACGCCACCTTCATTTTACATTCGTCATTGTTTAGCATGACATGAACAAAACATGTTATATCACTACCACATGTGTAAAGATTTTCTAAATATTTTAGCAGAACAATTCTGCCATATATATATATATATATATATATATATATATACACAGTGAGGACATTATATTAGTATTTGATCACAGGGACCCCTGTGAGAGACAGAATCTAAAAAGAAAAATCCGGAAATCACATTGTACAATTTTTAACAATTTATTTAGGAATTACTTAATTTAAGTATTTCTGACCCTCAAATACTTGTTCTAAGTAGCAACATGGGCAAAATCAAAGAGCTGTCAAAAGACAAAATTGTAGACCTTCACAAAGCTGGAAAGGGCTACGGGGCAATTGCCAAGCAGCTTTGTGAAAAAGAACAACTGTTGGGGCAATTGTCAGAAAATGGAAGAGGCTGGAAGAGGAATGATGACTGTCAATGTCCCTTGAGACTGGGGCCCCACGGAAGATTTCTCCTTGTTGGTTTCAATGATGTTAAGAATGGTGAAGAATCAGCCCAGAACTACATGGGAGGAGCTGGTCAATGCCGTGAAGAGAGCCGGGACCATCGTTTCCAAGGCTACTATCAGTAATACACTAAGATGTCACGGTTTAAAAATCTTGCATCGAACGGAAGGTCAGCCCATGTCCATTCCCGTCTGAAGTTTGCCAGGGACCATCTGGATGATCCAGAGAAGTTATGGGAGAAAGTCCTGTGGTCAGATGAGACCAAAGTAGAACTTTTTTGTCTTAACTCCATTCGCCGTGTTTGAAGGAAGAAGAAAGATGAGTTTCATCCGAATAATACCATACCTACAGTGAAGCATGGGGCTGGAAGCTTCATGCTCTGGGGGTGTTTTTCTGCACAGGGAACAGGACGACTGCACTGTATTAAGGAGAGGATGAACGGGGCCATGTATTGTGACATATTGGGCAAAAACCTCCTTGCTTCAGTCAGAACATTAAAGATGGGTTTTGGCTGGGTCTTCCAACATGGCAATGACCCAAAGCACACAGGCAGGAAAACCAAGGAATGGCTCCGTAAGAAGTATATCAAGATTCTGGAGTGGCCTAGCCAGTCTCCAGATCTAAATACAACTGAAAATCTTTGGAGGTAGCTGAAACTCCGTGTTGCTCAGTGACAGCCCCAAAACCAGAAGATCTGTATGGAGGAGTGAGCCAAAATCCCTCCTGCAGTGTGTGCAAACATGGTGAAGAACTACAGGAACCGTTTGACCTCTGTAATTGTTAACAAAGGCTTCTGTACCAAATATTACAATTTTTTGACTCAAGTGATCAAATACTTGACACAGTAATTCCCAAATAAATTGTTAAAAAAATCATACAATGTGATTTCCGGATTTTTCTTTGTCTCTCACAGTGCAAATGCACCTATGCTGAAAATTGTAGACCCCTCCATGATTTCTAAGTAAGAGAACTTGCAAAATCACAGGGTGATCAAATACTTCTTGACCTCACTGTATATAAATATAAAAGACTGATATTTTGTTTATGCTGATTTATCTGATTTATTTCAAATTCTCAAATGACATTTGTGTTTTCAACATACATGCTCTAGATTTCCCAAGCAACAGAATAATTATATTTCTAGTTGGAGTCTAAAGAAAAGAAAAGAAATATAAGAATCCATAGGTGTTACGTGTATTGATGTTCTTTGTTGTCATTTCCCCATGTGCTCTTTGTTTTCTCACCGTGACCTAGTTTATGTTAATCAGTTATTCATGTCAGGTGTGTTCAGCTCGTTATCTGTGATCGTCTGACCTTTATAAGTTATAAGGTTTCTGTCTTTCAGTTCTTGTCCGTGATTGTCTATGTAAACTGTGTGTTGCGTGATTCTCCGTGTTTCTATTACATACAATTACAATATGTTGCATTACTACGACAACATTTTTTTCTGTCATGGTGGTTTCCACTTGTAAGGCAAAAATGAAGGTATAGGATGATAATGAAAACAATGATATTCATTTGTTTGTTATTATGGCAGGCATAACAACCTAACAATATATATGTCATGATCAGCTGGAGGGCCAGCTCAAGCTCAAGCCACTAGAGGGCACTCCAGCACCCCACGAACTCTGTGTGTGTTTGTCTCTGTTTACATACCCGGACTCTCTCCATGAACTCATGTCTCCACCCACTCGTTTGTTGTCATGGTGTTTGATTGTTTGCTCCACCCATTGACCTAGTTTCTCACGTGTATAAAACCCGGATGTTTTTGTGTGTCTGCACAGTCCATTAGCACTGTCACCCTGTAAGTTTCCCCAACCGTGTTTCTGTATTTCTAGTCTCTTGTTTCTGTTTCTGGATTACCCACTGACGACTTCTGCTTTCCCGCCTTTACGCCTTTGTCTCGCCCCACGGATTATACTTATTGTTGCCGACCACTGCACGGACTCTGACCACTCTCTCACCTCGCCTCTGATGCTCACCATTGCCGGTATTTACCCTGAATGCCTGTCTGACTCTGTATTTCCCAATAAACGATTTGCAAGTGAACCTTAATTACTTTTGCATTAACCCTCAAAAACCGAGACAGTCGCCCGCAGCTAAAAATAGCTATTATTCTTAAATGTTAAATAACTTTTGAACCGCTAATCCTATCTGTTTTAACAAGTGGCACAAAGCGGAGAATCTCCAATTTTCTGCAATATATCATGTGTCTCATTTGGATATTCAGAGGCTCCATAGCGGACGTGATTACGTCATTGCATTTTGTCAAAATTGATTTGTGCATGTCGTTCCTCTAAGCCAAACAGGAATGATTGCTGACGCTTAGTCCCACGCCCATGCACAGATTGGTGCAAACTGTCTTACATTCCACCAATAAACATAGGTTTTGGGCTTTTGAAACACCTTTGAGGGGTTTTCAATGGAAATGTGAATGAGCACAAAGTGAAAGTAAAGTATATCATGCATGCATGAAAACGAACACAAAATAACACATTTGCATGACAGCACTCTCTGAAAAAGGCCACAAAAACAAACAACAAATTATTTTGACATCAAACAAACCAAAAACAAGGATGAAACAGCAGTGTACATCGGCTAAAGCACTGGAATTGAAGTATTCACGCCGCGAGGCAATGTCCGGAAAAATCATTCTGACGCAGATACAGTCAGCGGATCATGTACTTCTATAGTTCATAAAGATTATTTGCAAAATTTTTCATGTTGTACTCTCATTTTGTGTGCGTCACACTGTTGTAAAGGCAGGACACATAAAGAGTCTTCGTAGAAGTTTAACATTTTAATATCAATGAAACACAGAGAATCAGGAAACACACAGACGATCACGGACAAGAACTGAAAGACAGGAAGCAACTTATAAAGGGCAGACAATCACAGATAACAAACTAGACACACCTGACATGGATAACTAATTAACAGAAACTAGGTCCCGGGAGAAAACAAAGAGCACATGGGAAAATGACAACAAAGAACATTCATTCATGTAACAGTGTGTAGTTTGTGAATCTTTTTTTTTTTTCTACTTTGTTTTGTTATTATATAATACCATTTCTACTTTTTTTCTCCCGAAATGTTTTTGGTCATGTCTATATTGTTGGTAAACTAAATAGACCTGTTTTCATTGATAGCGCCTATGACGATATTGCAATAAATGGCTATAACTTTCTTGGGAAATGTTATATTTAGACAAAATTTTATTTGTAAGTGTAAAACGCCCAGATGTTGCTTGTGTTTTTCTTAAAATTCTATAAGCACATTAATTCTTAGGTAAAACAGAAAGTAAATTGAAAGTTTAAATGGTCAAGACGTAATCTTCAAGTTCTTATGTTTATAATGATATATGGCACTTGATGCTAACTGCTAGAATAGGTCAGAAAAAACAAAGAAAAGCGCAGGTGTGCCAGGCAGCCCAAAAATGCTCTAGGTCTTTAAGGGTGTTTGTAGTCAACACCACCACCCATACCAATAAACAAACACAGACCAGAAGTTAACTTTGGAGTAATTGTGAATTTAAAGCTTTAAAAAAAAATAACTGTATATTTTACATATATTTAGGAGTAAAATCTTTTTCCAAAATTTGTTTTCTTAATCTGACCTTTGACCTTTTTTTAAGGAACCGTCATTTATAATTGACATTTAATTTTCAGCTTCCAAGAACTGTGTACAGATCCTTGCAACATGGGGCCATGCATTATCTTGCTGAAACATGAGGTGAT
>JAUMHI010000058.1:828481-848978 GCA_032359435.1 Enteromius unitaeniatus | reverse complement strand
AACATAGGGTGAGATGTAAACACCATACAATTTCAGTTGCATTAACCAAAGAAAAATAAATAAATAAACAAAACGGAGCAGTTCTCTTCTTACACTTAAGATGAGATCGTCGTTTTTACCAACAAACACAGAGTAAAAGACACATTAGGAACCCGACCAACAGAGCCCTGTTAGGAAACAATGATGGCGTCTGCGCGATAGTGTGAACAGCAAAACTGTGTAACGGTGAGCAGCACGTTAGCAGCGCCAGCAGAAAGCAGCAGTAAAAGCCGTATAGATGCAATCAAACGAGAAGTAACAAAGAGGGAGGATCCATCAAGGCAACATGCAAAATGGGAAATGTACCAGCGCCGATCTCTTACTCATGTGCACCAAAGGCACAATGGGGTACAGGAAAAAAATCACCTACGAGACGATCAGTCACTCATCCACTAAGCAGCGCAGACAACACGCATCACCAGGACAAGACACTCTAACCACCGGAAACATGGACCCACAAGGTAAAGTCGGACGTGACGCATGCCTTAATTTACTCTCCTTAATTATTATTTCATGATAAACATAGAAAATAAATATTAAAATAAACTTTCATTGCAGCAGTTTTGTATATTGTACATTTTTAAAATGTACTGTATGGTTTACACTATATATTGGTATATTAATATCTGCTTTGTTTTCAGATATTGCTTAAAAAAAACATGCTGGTCAATCACCACTGAATTTTAGAAGAATCTTCACATACACTGTCAAATAAATAAACAAACGAAACAAAGCCTATCACAAACAGCGTATATAGAAGGTGCACTTGCAAAAAACACTAAACACAATCATGGCAACGCATATAAAAGCAAAGTGATGCAAAAGAACATTAATTTAACGACATTAGATGTAACATACAACTGTAATGTACAAAACTGATAAAAAACAAATCAAGAAGAAACATAGTTGTTTCAACAAAAAACATTACATTTGAAATGTATGGCAGCGAATTCTGGGAACGTCAGTGTACGGCTATTTAAAGTAATTTATTCTTTAATTGTTCTTTTTCAACTTCCAAAAATGGTATACTACCATAAAATGTAATGTTACAGTAAAGTGTTATACTGTATAAAGTAGTTTTTTTTTACTGTAGTTATTCTACAGTATTTTACCATTAGATTCACAGTCAAGTTTTACAATGCAGCTCTTTTCCTTTTACAGTTAAAGTTCATTAAAAAACCCACCATCAATTAACCATAACTATGCACAATGAGAAAGAAAAAAAAATAATAAGAAGAAACAAAATGAGTGTACTGATAATATTCTGCCTAGACATTGTCTGTAAATTTCCTTTAACCCTAAAAGTAATGCAATGTATCATTTAAATGAGGTAAAACAGCGAAAGATTAACACAAAGAAAGAACCCTCATATTAAAACAGTACGTCAGATCCTGATTGTATGGGCATTTCTTAGAGAGCAGTCCATGTGCACTGTGATCCAAGTTATATGATGCGTTGTATGATATTTGGACCAAAACTTGACTGAAGCCCTCTGCTGCATATATCAAATCATGCTCCATATTCTCCATATTCAAACCGGCCCGACACACACAGTGCATCAAATAGGAAGACCGTCTGATACTCACACAGCCATGTCACATGACTTCATGAGACCCGCACTATTGCATACGAGCTCAGAACTGAAAACAGAGCAACATTCCACCTCTCGGAATGCTGGGAAAACTGTGGGGAATCTTCCCAGCATTCCTCTGCCATTGTTAGCGTCTGTGGGTGGAAGGGATAGGCTTTCAAACGCACTCCCCGCGTACACACCGCCCCATTGTTCCTTTCATCAATTACATTAATTACTATTCAAATCCCCATTGTAGCAGCGATCCGCGCTATCAGCTGCAGCATCGCCGAGGAGGAATCCGAGGACGTGTCACTCGCGGCCTCGTTTCTTCAGAAATCTCGGCAGACAATAAAGGAACACGGCGAGCTTCTGTTCCTGAGCTCAGTCTGGCCCGCCGCCAGCCGCACTTAAACCCATTACAGCTATCGCTGAAATGATTTTCCCTCTCTCTTCATGCACCGGCTGAATTTCACAGTTATCAGTGCAAATAGGCGGCGGCTGGAGCGCAGGGACGGGGGATTTGCTGTGCTTGCTGCTCTAAGGCTGTCTCTTAATTAAAGCTTTGCCCTGGGTTAACTAGTTCCTCGTGCAACGGCCTCCACCGGCCAGATGGGGGCAGTGCCGCCTTACGCTACCCGGGTGCGAGTCAATGCGCCTGGGATAGAGTGCTCACATTACAGGGTGGGCCTGGGCGCTTCTTGATGGATTGCACATGATTGTCCCTGAAAACAATAGCTGCTGGAAGTAGCGTGTGATATTGTCATTGGCCCGGCTCGCTTCAGAAAGGCATCTGCGCTGAAACACAAACCGCCTAAATGAGGGCAGGAGTTAGTCATAACTCAGTTAAGATGTCCTCCTGAATGCATCTGTGCCAGATCTGCTTCATTTATAAAGCTAATGACGGCGGGATCTTCCAGTGGATCTCGGAGGTAGCCTGGCGGAGGTAAGGCGGCTAAGACTGATGGCAGATGGCAGCTCCGCTAACGTGTCCATTAGCCAGAGATGCTGGCCTGACGTCAGAGTAATGTGAAGGCTTCACAACAGCTCCTCCACCTGTATCTGTAACGCTCCGGTCTGATCGAATCACACCGTGACTGATGCCATTATGACTGTAAGAGTTCAGCTGAGTGTCATTTAGGGCCCTGAAGTCGGTTTGCATTTTTTCTTTAATTTAATTGAAGTTATCATAAAGCGTGTCTAATCAATTGTATTCAGAAACCCTTTATAATCTATTAGAACTTTGACAAAATTTTACTCTTATGTTTTATATTTTTCCCAAATTCTGGATTCCATTTTATTGTACTAATACATATTTAAATGAAACGTTAACAATTTAATAATTAATTCAAAACATAACTGCAATAGGGTCCCCTTTTTATTGACTAGGGCCCTTTGTAACCTGTAACCTTGAATTTAGTTTGAATATATTCAGTGTTTAAAGATATAATATAAATGTATTATGAAAAGCTGAAAATTTAATTCACAAAACCTGTAATCAAATGAAAATACAGCAGTCCCTTTATAGCAAAACTAAGTGTTACAGATGCAAATTGTGGCTTCTCTGCGCACCTCTAATACTTATGTTGTAATTTATTCAAGTTATGCAGAACTGCAGATTGAAGTGACTCTCAGGGCAGCTCTGGAGATGAACTTCATGTCCTTTTGTAGCAAACCGCTATAGTTAGAACCAGTGAATGTGGTTTACAGGTTTCAAAGAAAGAGAACAATGTGCCTTACATCATGTGCTCATGGGTCGCCGTATTAGAAATCAAATACTTTAATGGTTGCGGACGAAAGAGCTCAACATGAGGGCAAACACAATGACGTGAAATAAAACATCATCATATTTTATAGAGGAGTGGCTTGATTAAGTGGTTTAAATAGTGGAACAAAACTTTTTACAAAAGTACACACAGGACTAGTAGTAGTGATGTTTAGATAGTTCATGCTCACATTTTTTTTAAATATACTTAGCTTAAGGATCTCATTTTAAATGCTTAAGTTTTTTTCTGTTCTATTCTATTCTATTCTATTCTATCAGATCAAATGCTTCAGTTTGTTTTTATATTAAATTACAAACCTAATACATAATTGACCCTTAAAAAATGGAACTTATGAGCTATATCTGCTTAATTTCCTATATTTCTTCTATTATGTTACATTATATTATATAAAAATCATTATTTTTTCATATTCATTTATTTTAAATTATCCTGAACTATTCTTTTTCTTAATTGTAGTGTAATTTCTTGTTAAACACAGCACTGTAAAAAACACAAATAGAGATATGCATAATTTTGCTACTGTTACAGATTATAAATTAGAAATAAATTGTGATAAATTCGCTGCACACCCCTAATACTTTATGTTGTAATTTATTTTAATTTATTTGTAATTTATATAAGTTATGCAACTAACTCAAATATAAATAGCACATTGAAAGTAAAAAGTTGCAGTCTTTTTTGTGTGTGCGCGCTGCACAGGTCTGGTATAAAAAACATTTTGCTGGGCCAAAAAAATAAATAAAATAGAGGGAACACTGAGCATCACGTGTGCTTCTGCAAACTGAAACACACAACATGCAGACTTCATATTCATCCTTCGGTTTAATATTCACATATATTCCATATCACAGTTTGATTCGGTGTACAGGCCTACTTTTGATTTATTCGTTCGAATTCCATGACATTCTGCATTATGAACTACATTCCGTTTCATGACGCGTAGGCCTCTAGTAATTACAGCTAAAAACAGTGTGTGCTGTTGTATTGGACCAAGAACAAAAGGGTGATGTGAACAGAAATGCAGGATGATCGATGGATGGATTGCGAGTCAGGACCCACGCAGTCATTTCCAGAACCCTTGTGTGATTGGTGACTAATGCACAAACACATAAACTGGTGTCAGAGCATGTGTACACGAGTCCCACCACACCCACAACTCTCAGCAAGTTACCCGGAGCGCACTCGCAGGATCCGTGCACACACACACACTCATCAAGCACCACGACAAGCCGAGAGCTGGATACGTGGCGTTTCCCGAGCGCACTGACACGACTTCTCTCCTCGCGGTTTCTTCCTCGTCCTCTCTTCCATTTTCTGTCTATCTCTCTGCCAAGCTCTTCCTCGGCAGTGCCACACATTTTCAACTAAAGCTTGACAATAGCTATTTCCTGTTTCAGTGCTGGAGCTGGGAGCTGAGAGCTAGGGAAAGGTCGAAAGAGTTTTCAAGATGGTGTTTTCCTTTGTGCGAAGAGCAGCAGTGTGTGTGTGTGTGTGTGTGTGTGTGTTGCTGCGTAAGCCGTTCCCGCTGCTCCCCGATGTACAGAAAGGACTGTAATGAGATCAGGACTGTCATTACTGTTATTGATGTTCGCTGTGACACAGGAAGATATACACAATAATTACGGTGCTGGGAAGTCTCCATGATCGTGTGTGTGTATGTGGCAGATTAAGGGCTAAGCTGACAGACAGGCGTTCTGAAGGGCCTGCGTCTCGACCCGACGCGAGGGCGTTCTGCGGTTGAGCGATCGTGAGCGAGTACGGAAAGGATCAGTAGATTTCGACATCAGTCAGTGTCTGTGGCAGGGCCTTGGACTGAATCTGTGAAAGCTCTCTTTCTCTCGCTGAGTGTTTCTTTTTGGCGAAGTGTCTGCCGCAACTGTATGGATGTGAGTCACTTAAAACGAGTGTGTTGTCTTCACGACGGGCCACTCACGGCAGTTGAGCTTTACGGCAAATGAAAGTAAACTTGATGGCGTTTTAACAGCTGCATCACAACAGTCTGTCCACGCCACTGCTTCTCAAACACACTTCCATAGGATTGGCATCATTTCCATTGGATTTGGATTTCTGAGGTAACTAGAAATCACACAAGCTTCAGTCTGGATCCAACGCTTACGAAGATCCGAGATGACTGAACAAAAGAGATGATACCGACCCCTCAGAATCTCTCAGATGATGTCAACCCTCAAACAACATCCAAAACTACCAAGTTTGCTGTTAATAGTGTTCACCATCTGTTTGACATTAACTAACTGCATGATTTTTTTATTGTACATTTCTGCACTATGGACATCCACTAGTCACCACTAATAAGCTACTGCTAATTATTAGAGGTGTGAACCTACACTGGTCTCACAGTTCAGTTACGATTATCATGTCATTGATATTCATGTCAAATTTCAATTTTACTTCACACGTATACAATTTATTCAATAAATACAAGCAGTTCATAAAATGAACCTATTCAGACCCCCTTACATTTTTCATTCTTTGTTATATTGCAGCCATTTGCTAAAATCATTTAAGTTAATTTGACAGAAAAACACAGAATTGTTGACATTTTTGAAAATTTATTAAAAAAGAAAAACCAGGCACAGCTCATCACCTGTCTAATACAGTCCCAACAGTGAAGCATGGTGGTGGCAGCATCATCCAAGTACAGGGATATCCTGGACCAAAACCTTTTCCAGAGTGCTCAGGGCCTCCAAAGGTTTATCTTCCAACAAGACAATGACCCTAAGCACACAGCTAAAATAACAAAAGAGTGGCTTCACAACAGCTCTGTGACTGTTCTTGAATGGCCCAGCCAGAGCCCAGACTTAAACCCAATTTGAGCATCTCTGGAGAGACCTAAAAATGGCCGTCCACCAACCTTTACCATCCAACCTGACAGAACTGTAGAGGATATGCAAGGAGGAATGGCAGAGGATCCCCAAATCCAGGTGAGAAAAACTTGTTGCATCTTTCCCAGAAAAACTAATGACTGTATTCGATCAAAATGATACTTCTACTAAATACTGAGCATACTGATGGGGTGCTGTGTGTACATTATGGAGGAAAGAAAATGAACTTAAATGATTTAAGCAAATGGCTGCAATATAACAAAGAGTGAACTTAAAGAAGGGGTCTGAATACTTTCCAATGTAAATACTAGTATCTCAACTATACTAAAACAATGTTTTTAATAATCACTTTCATTTGTGATTTAACTGAATTATACTTCCTTAAATTCAAATTTGAAATCCAGTTCAGCACAATCGTTTCAGTAACTGGATTGTGAACAACACACACCGTTTTTACAGTGAACAGACAGTTGATGGCTGCAGATGGTTGTAAAGAGAAAATGGCAAACAATTAGTCCTGTTGTTATGTTAACATTATGGTGATACGCTCAAGCATCAGTGACTTCATCAAAGCAAAGAGTCTGATTTCTGAAGCAGCACTATGAAAACACACGAGGTCAGGACTTCCTCAGAGTGCCCATCTCTCAGCTCAAGGTCAAACACAAACTCTTCTGGATGTAGTTTTGCATGCGGCACCCCCATCATTCACTGTAAAGCCTAAAACCCAGCCCAAAATCCCCGCCGTCCCTGGATCCCTCTCTCTGAACACGCTCCTGTCCGCTCCGGTGAGCCGAGGAGGTCAGCAGGTCAACACTGACCTGCCATGTCCGCTGTCACACGGCTGCAGAGGGCAGTCAGGGGCAAAGCCATGCCAGGTGAAGCTACTCCAACACTTTCACCGCTCTGCTCACTTCAGATGCGCTTTTTTTCTTCAAGCTTGTTTTTTTTTGAGAGTAATAAAGTAAAGTGCAATAAATGACTCCAATTGCATTCTTAAGCAGCATCTCAACAAGATGGCATCTATTGCAGTCAATTTCATGCCCTGCCAATTAAAGATTGCATATTTTTGCAGTCCAACATGAAAGTTTGCATCAACCTGGTTCCCTCAACAAAAATGCAACAGTATTTCGGATTATGGCAGAAAACAAGTTCTGTGACCAAAAAAAGTTCATGGTTATTACATGTTTCTCTTCATCAGTTTTTACAAATGAAATGAACATAACTTTTGTTTAGCAGATATGAAGCAAACAGTCAAATAATACTCTGAGAGTTAGTTGACATGTAGGTGCAGTTTCTTAAGATACAACAACATGTTCAAAAAGGGACCATCATAATGTGTTATGTAACTTTTTGTTTTTATTTTATTTATTTATTTTTAATTCTGATGCTTAAATACAATCACCTGAGGTAAAAAGCTGAAGTAAAGCTGTAACAAAGATTTGCTTCAACAACAGCACAAGCGAGCTCTTTCAGTCTTCATAAAAATAAATAAATAAATAAATATATTGATAAGGATCCACAGTCATATTTTGTAGTATTGTGAATGAATTTGCCCTCCACCATTTTTATTTTAGAGACAATTCCAGTTGTTTAAATGTCCGTCTCTTTTGAACAGGTTTCTTTTCTATGTAGGTGTTTTATATGGATTTTGATAAAAGTTTAATAAGGAACAGCTTGCAGACACAACTTTTTTTGGTAAAAAAACTAAAAAAGTTTGCACTACAACTGAAAATTCTTAAATCAATAAATCTACAATTGCAGAACTGAAGAACACAATTGTAAATTTTAGATTAGAATGGTTTGCAAGAGGATGACCTGACGAGTAGAAGTAGTCTTGAGTAGGGTATTACTTACATATTCTATGTCATAGAATACAAATGTGTGGATCCACTGCATGCATTTGTGCAAGGTTTCAGTACTATTTTCAAAAAGAGTAATAGTAGACTATTAGGTTAGGGTTAGGGATAGTAGAATAAGTTAACGTACTAGCAAAGTTACTTACAGTCAGTTTAATGTCCATCAAAGTGCTAGCAAATATTAAGCAGACTGTCTACTAATGACTGCTAGTTGTAAAGTTACTGATAGATAGTAGAATGTCTAAACTGGACTATGGCAATAAAGCGGTTGTCTTGATGAATTTGTAAGATGTAAAGTGTGAGTATAACCTGCTGCTCGGCATGATGATGTTAAAGTTCACAGCAATCTCTGTAGTCCTATTTGGACACATTTTCTGAAAAATGCGTAAAAAAGTTCTGAATGAAGCATTACTGAAAAATTGTAGGCCTATGTAGTAGAATAAAACATGAATTTCTTGAGCTTGTTTCAGACATTTAACCAAAAACTGGTTGTTTTAATAGAAATAAAAAGAATTTCTACATTCAAAAGTTTATAGTTGTCACATTTTTTGTCTGTCTCATGTGATTGTCATTGTTTTTTTTGGTGTTAGTCATGTGTTCCTAGTTTGATTTCCCCATGTGTATGCCCATATTTGGTTTTTCCTGTGTTAGTGTGATTATTAGTTGATTGTTTTCCACCTGTGTTTCCTCAGCTGTGTCCTGTCTAGTCTTTAGCCTACTGTGTATAAATACCTGTCCTTCTGAGTTCAGGTTTGTGGATCAATGTACATGTTACGTTCTCTATGGTGGATGGTTTTCTGCGTGTTGTTTTCTTTATTATTAAAAGTAATTTTTGTTATTTGAAACCTTGTCTCCTGCGCTCTCCTTCTCAGAGTACCAGACGTGACAATAGTTAACATTTATTTGGTTTGGGGGCTGTTTTTTTTTTTTTTTTTTTTTTTTTTACTTTAAACTTTTTCTAAAACTCTATCATGATAAAAGAAGCCATAAGTTAACATGGTCCAAAAGCTCAGCATGTCCTGTGGGTCAAGAATCATTTAAAATAAACTGTTTCAAAGTGGACAAGTGTTCTGTGGTCAGACAAGTCCAAATTTGACATTCTTCACAGACACTGTGTCCTCCGGGCATAAGAGGGGTTTTATCAACATTCAGTTCAAAAGCAGTATCTCTGTTGGTGCTGGGGTGTATAAGTGTATACGGTGTGAGCAGCTTCATGTTTTAGAGGGACTATGAAAGCTGAAAGGTATATATAAAAGTTTTAGAGCAACATATGCTCCCCTCTAGATGCTATGTATTTCAAGTCTGGCGTATTTCAGCAGACAATACTATACCACATACTGCAGCGATTACAACAGCATGACTTCTAGTAGAAGAGTCCAGATCTTTCAGCTATAGAGAACATGAGGAGCATCATTAACCTAAGAATCAAAGATGACAACAAACTGCTCAGCAGCTGGAAACATGTGTCAAGCAAGAATGGGTCCAAATTCGAACAACACAACTGCAGAAACTTGATGCCCAGACGTCTTCAAATTGTTTTGAAAAGAAGAGGAGATGCTACACCGTGAACAACTATTTTGTGACCTTTAGCAGACATCAGATTTGAAAAAAAAGCATCATTTTGACAATGCAATGTTTAAATTAGTTTTACAAGATTATACGGCTGTAAAAATGTTAAATATTCATGAAATTATCCAGTACGCACATTTGTATTTTGGCACCTTTGATTATTCAGATTTTTTCTGCAAAGGACATTTTAAAACTAGACTTTTTTAGATTTTTATGAAGTGAAGAGCCCTTCTCCATGACCACAGCGTTGATGAGATGAATAATCTGGCTGCGATATGTCTGGATATGGTAATAAAGTCTGTGTTTCCAGTCACGGTTTTGCTTGAACCCACATGAGCGTGTCGCCAGCGTCAGCTGTTAGTTTAGGGCTGTCAGTCGTGATGCTGTAACCCTCAGCCCCTCAAACAGCCCTAAACTGCCAAACACCTACAAGCAGCGAGTTAAAATAGAGCTGCTTCATTTCTCACTCTCACAATAACACAGTGATCTCCCCTGAGCTATAAATGGCTGTATGTTATCTGATTTACTCCCGTTCATTCATGACCTGGTTAAATATGTATGTAGGCGCTCAGCGGCTGTGCTACGGTGGCCCGGAGGTGATTTATTATGTTAAAGCAGGCAGACGTTGACCTTCCTTTAATTAACACTGATGGAGATAAAGGTGAGCACGGAGACGATGAAGATGGATTCACACACATAAATCATGGGCCGGCGGTTGAGAGCGCTGAAGGTACAGGAATAACCTTGGGGTTCACAGGTTAAATGAGCATTCACAGAGGAGCACCGATCATCACTTATAGCGACAGCAGCCATTGTAATGCAGCGCTCTGTGTTTACCTCCTTTCATTTATTAATTTAAAGTCCTCCATTTGCTTACACTTCGCTTTCTCATAGTTCTTGGCAGGAGGCTTTGTTAATTAAACAATTGCATTGTTTTTGCCTTTCTACAGTCAAGTGGGATGAAGTGTATGACCTCCTGCACCACCATAAAGATATATTTACACACTGCAGAACAAATAAAAATATAACAATTCTTATGATGATTCTCAGGAAACAAGTGTAAATTTTTCAAAATTGAGATTTATGCTTCATCTGAAAGCTAATGATGAATACATAAGCTCTCCATTGGTGTATGCTTTGTTAGGATAGGACAATATTTGGATACAATCATTTGAATATTGAAAATCTGAAGGTGCAAAAACTGAAATACTGAGAAAATCACCTTTAAAGTTGTCCAAATGAAGTTCTTAGCAATGCATATTACTAATCAAACATTAAACTGTAATATATTTATTGTAGAAAATATCTTAATGGAACATTATATACTTCATATGCTAATGATTTTTGGCATAAAAGAAAAATCGATCATTTTGACTCGTATTGTTGGCTATTGCTACAGATACACCCCTTCGACTTGGGCTGGTTTCAAATATAAGGATGAACATGTTTTCGGGGCTGTTCAATGGCATTATCGATACGTATTCTTCTTATTATATTGTATTATATTTATTTATTTAATCTTTGTTTAAATTGCTGTTTATTATATGTTCTATAATATAGTAAATATGTATTAAATATGTATTTTTATATTACATTTACCTTGCTACTATTTATATTATATACTATATTATATTAGATATTTTATATCTAAATTATATATTTTATATTTTATATTACTTATATTGAAGTAATTATTGTTTTACCAACATTTCTAGCACTGTTTACTGCAGATGTATATTACATTTTACAGTTGTTGTTTTTTTTTGTAGTGGGGCCAGAGCTTCTGTAATTTTCCACTCTGTTTTTCTTGCACTTGCTAAGTACTTAATTATTATTGCACACAGCTCCATAAAGCACCATTTGAACTGCTTGCATGGAACATTTTAGACACACTTCATTGCCTAATATCATCCATTTAACACTTTCCTTCAGAATTCAGTGTTTATGGTCAGGCCAGAGGCGATGGGAAACTTAAGATGTTAAACGAGAGTTTAAGATTAACACGGCTGTTAGGTTAATAAATTACACGCAGTTTGAAATGAAAGGTGATAGCTTGTGAAGGGCGTTGAGGGAGTTACAAAAATCATGTGACGCGTAATGCATCAAAACTTTCTCATAATGCTCTAATTTGCACTTTAATGTGACAGAAACATGTGAGTAGATGCACGTTCAGTGACTGACATGCTGGAGTTTACATGTGTCAGTGCATTTAGAGGCACTGCAAATGATAATAATGACTTCTTTTGGTTCAAATGAATAATTGACACTTTTTTTTATTCCTGCACAAGACACACAAACAAGAGTACGGGATATTATTGGTATATGGTCTGTGTGTTCACTAATGAGCTCAACATACGGCCCAGCGCGCTTCAGGACCAGCCAATGTGTCGTTTTGCCTCTCTTGACATTTTCACGGCTTAAAATGATTCATGCATTTTGAGTGTTGTTTCCCCCCCCCTCTCTCTATCAGCAATTCATAAATAATGTATTTATTTATCAAGAAAATCTGTTTTGGAATTAAAGACTACCACACTTCAAAGACAGGAAACCTTTGATATGTTTGATTCTCTCCGAATATCTGCGTGATTTATTCAATTTATGCAAAACACCTCCGGGATTATAAAGGTGGCATTTGAATACATTTGAGTAAACTAAATGATATAATAAGAACGGCTGATGTCCGTATCATTATACTGGCTGCGACGCTCAGTTTTAGCAGGCCGCTTCGGCTGCACGTCAGATTTATGTGTATAGTTTCCAGTGAGTCGTCTCTCGATTTGCGAGTTCAGAGGTGTCTGGAGGGAATAAGGCTGTTCTTTTAACTTCTCTGTTCAAAACATCCATAAATTAAAGATCGCCGCATGCCACACACACGCAGCAGCTGGGGGTGGGCTGGCAAATCATCATTCATTAGACGCTGGGCTCTGACTAAAGGCTGAGTATATTATACAAGGTGTGCCATATATTTCATTTATCAGCGCTTGTAAATGGCTGTGCTAATATTGCTTTGTTACAGCCGTGAGATATTACAGGTCAAACCAGACTCCATGAATTTCTATTACAGTCACTTGACTGGCATCACGAGCTGAATCAATGCCATGTCCAGTGAAAGATTCTGATGTATTTACATGATGTGCAACTAAATCAAAACCAAATGGCTCTCACGCTTGTCGCTTTTTCATTTACAGCCCGCATTGATCGCAATTTCGGTATATTGTGCAGAAGTATGAGCAAGTATTAGACAATAGGCCTATGCATGTTTTTTTCATTGCATCTTTTGGGTTTTAGTGTCATGTTAGAGTGCGATTATTTCGATGAATCAGATTTTTTGCAGTTTTTATCGACCTATTTACAGTAGCCAGAAGTTATTGCTGTTGGAGCTATATACATGCCCATGATAATGACATGATGCACGGTTCTTATAAATCATTAGTACAATACATTTTTTTTGGTTGTTTACTAAAATTGTCATATCACAAAAAGTAATGAAAATGTTTGCCAAAGCTTTCTATTATTATGTTTTATTACGGACTAGATATCACATATCATTGTGTTAGTGCACACATTATTTGTCTTAAAAAGGCCTACACAGACCCACAAAGCACAAGCACCTCGATCACTGTTACGGTACTAAGGTAAATGTTGTAATCATCCCGGCGAGCGCATCAGTTACGAGCGAGCCGAAGCCATTAAAAAGTCCCTCTCTTCCTGCTGTAATGGGCCTGACTTCCTGTGTTTGAGCAGAGGGAATGGGTCTGGGGGAGGGAGCTTGTCCATCACCCCTCTCAGCGGTTACAGGTGGTCTCATTTCCCTCCAGCAGATCGCTGCTGCCTTATGACAGCAGGCCAGCAATTTGCATGTTCGACAGACAACAAACGGCCTTGTGCATGTCAAAATAGGTGGCGGTGCGTGACAGTTCCTACACAATGCTGTCTCCTCTTGGCTTGACCCTCCGACCTCTCTGCATGTCTCCCTCGCAATCAGGAGGGAGATGGGGAAGAAATCGCGGCCGCCCCCTTCCTCTGAATAAATCTGATACCAGTGCCATTATCTCTCCTCCTCTCAGCACTCCATCAACAGCTTCTTCCCCCTTGCTCTCCTGCCTCTCTCCTCGGCTGTAAAAGGGGTTTGTTGAGGTCGCCGAGTCTTGGAGGGCACTCAGAAATAGCAGAGTCGGTTATTTACTGTGTGAGATAATGATGTGGAGGGGGTCATTGTCATGAGATCCCTCTAGTTCTGTTGAGACAAATTGCGGCGTGAGATGTGCTGGGCGCGTTTAGGAGCGGCGTTATCGATACCGGATTATAAATATCCAGCCTTCTGGCTGTTGCATATAGAAAAAGCTACTGTATAGTGGAGGGAAATGTGACGGCCACCGACAGACCGTCACGCTTCGTACAAATAATGCGACGAGGGAATGTGATGGGAACAAAAGCCAAAGCATAATTGGAAGGCAAGAATTTCCAACTTCCCAGCAGGAAATATGCAACAGGACGACATTTAAAGTCCCACTTCCAGCTTAGAAACTCATGCAGAAATACTTCTAGCATAAAGGGACCCAAAGAAATAAAGCTCCTATATTGTATCATAAAACCGTTTTATTATTTTTTGGTAGAGACACAAAACATTTTACAGTAAGATGAAATTTACTGTAAAAACCGTCAGCTGTTGTTGTCAAGAAACAGTAGCGATTATTTAGGATTAACAGATCAAACTTCAATTTGCAGTTAAAAAAGTATGTCTTCATATTAACTGAAATAATGTTATTATAGCTGAGCTAATGAAGTACTGAAACATTTATAATACACTGACAATCAATAATAAAAAAAAAACTTTTATCATGCAGATAAATGGTCACAAGATTAAAAAAACTCAATTACCAAATGAATCATCATAATCATCATCATCAATATTATAATCAATATTTCTATCTTTTACATTTGCTCACTGTATATAGTGAAGGACCTTACCATTAAACAATAAACAGATTTCTACTGTCATTTTCTTTTATTTACAGATTTTACCATTAAATAAATGTTTTTTTGTCATTAGCTATGTTTTCATCTCCCTGTTTTAATGCACATTTTGAAGCATCACATGGAAAACTATTGATGGAATCGTCAAATTTCCAATAAAAATCCCCTAATTCACAAAGTTTTATACAGTCACTTGAGGTGGTTTTTGACTTGTGAGAAAAGGGGTTAATGCATAATAGTAATAAATTAATCAAAACAGTCATGGGACTTCGGTCTATGAGACAGGATAACTTAACTAGCAGTGGACTGAAATGTTGTCATGGTCTTTCTGAATAGCCTGAGCAAAGCCTGTCACCTAAGAATGTCTGTAAAAGGTCTTAAATAACTGCATTTTCAAACAGCAGCATCTGTCTCAGAAAGCAACGACTGCATTTATAGTGTTTTGTCTGCACGCTCCAAGAGGCAAGTCATTTATCAAATAAGAAAATCATTATATTCAGAAGCTTCTCCTACTTTTCTTAGTGCCAGTTTACCAGGAAGTGATTATTTTGTTCTCTTTTGAATCAAAGGATGGGGCTTGTTCGCAAAAGTTTTAAGCGATATTCCAATTTGTGCATAATTTCAATTCACAACTTTGGCTATTTATCCTATACAGTTTTAATAGACTTTTTCTCCCAGCTGTGTTCTTTGGACAAACTTTAGATGAACAAAAATCCAGAAATCTCTTGTATCATATTTTTCAAAGTTCTGTATGAAACAAAGGTTAATTGAGTGTGTTTTGTCATTTTGTCTTTTTTCTACAGTACATCAAAATGTGATGTTCAATTCAATATTACTTGATGTCTCTTTGTAATTATCTGTACAATTTTTGAAGATTAAATCCTACTCCATGTTTTTTTTTTCTTTCTTTCTTGAGTGCAGGCTGTAGAAAAGTGGATTATTATATCAACAACAAACTGCATCATCTAATTACAGGTTTAGAATAATAGTAACATGTCTATGAGAGTCAAGCAATGATTCATTTAATTTAATATGCCTGCAAATCACAGCAAATCAAGGACAAATAACCCTGTGTGCAGTTATATAATGCTGGATTATTTGTCCTGACTGTGTTTTTCGGTAAGATTTGGCTCACATCTTCAAGTGATTCATGCCACATCGCTGGAAGTATAACCAAATGCGTGAATATATAAGATGTGGCTGTCTAGAAGAGAAAAATAGACAAAAGAGATGATTCACAGGCCTATTCCCTCCTGCCTTATCACACCCTAAAAGAGTGAGTAAATGAACTTCCATTAGCAGATAATGATCCTCAAAGAATGCTGACCTTGATTCCAATAGACAGCTAATTGCCTGTTCACACCTGTAACTGTAGTGTTTCTCATCTTTTTAACTGCGAATTAACTGCCTCGCCCCAGAAATTTCTAGTGTCGCTGTGCAGAAATTAGATGTTCGCTAAATTAACTGCCACTTTCTCTCAGCCATCAGCGATTTCAACTTTCGCTCAGTTGATAAGACGCTGATTCAAATGAATATCCTTGTACAGCAGAATCTCACTGAAAGTGGAGCGTGAGATAAAAGAGCGTGCTATCGCGGCCCAGGTTTAAGCATATACTTTACATATTTAAGGAGATTCTTACATCATGAGCTGGTGTTTTAAGAGGTGCTGGGTAAAGTCAGCCAACAGTCTGCGGAGGTTAACTCGATGAGGCCAGCCCTTTCGACAGGAATATTCATAATCCAGAGCGCTGTTAATCCAGCAGACTATCAGCCCTCGACACGCAGGGATTGTGCCATCACAAAAGTCATTAGATACTGCCAATGTACAGATATTTCTGTCAAACTGTGTTTTGTGAGTTGAGTCCCGCTTGGAGACAAGAGGGTTTCTATAGTAACAGGTCTTCAAAGATTTCCACTCTTAGAGATGTACAGTAATTGACACTAGAATGAACTTTAATGAGAAACGATGACAGATAAGTGAATTTGTGGATCAGGTATCGATCAGACAAGACTGATCCAAATCCAGTCTTGTGCGTATACTATTCAGTGTTATTGTTAAGTTCACATAAACTTCTCTCTCCACTGCTGCATTTTGACCAAAATGTCTGCCCTTCTTTTCCATTTTTTACTTTATTACCTTCAAAGGCTTTGTTTTTATAAAAAAGGCAAATTAGTTTGTCTGTACTGCTGACAACTTGCAAAATAAATGACAAAGAATCATGATAAAATCGTGAATCATGACATTTCTGAAAAAAAATCGAGAAATTATATTTTTGCTATATCGCCCACCCCTAGTTTGTTTCTTCATCAGATTTGTTATATTGTCTCAGCATGCCCTTCAGTGAATGGTTGACATCAGAAAAAATGACAATACTCTGTTAACATCTGGAGAAGACAAAAGCTGAAGCAAATCCATCATTAACACGTTTTAACTAAAATACTAGTCCATTATCCATAATAACTCCAAGAATAACACTAAGAAGTGTTGTGGTCTGAATCAGGAGAGAAATCTGCACAGATCAAGCATTAACAAAACAGCGACCCGGCCGCTCAGTGGCGGTATAGCACCGTGGCAATGGGATGTCTCCGTTCCCTGAAGAAGGTTACATACATAACCAAGACGTTCCCTTTCAGTCTGTCACTCCGAGTCATGTCCGATATATGACAGATGAATTGGGATCCCTACCAAAATGCCATGGACGCTGACCATTCCAGTGTCCTGCAGAGTCACCAGCCCCCTCTCTTTAGACCAGGACTCACACAAGAGGCCAGAACTGTTTCAAGCACTATCCATTCAGTAATCTGCAACACTGGGACATCTCCGTTCACTCTGACCAGAGACATACGGAAGTCTAGCCTTCCCGTAGGAGGTCTCAGAATGAAGGCACAATATTCAGTGCATATGGAACATGGAAAGTGATTTAAGCCTCTTAGATGGCAGTGTCTGCCAGGGAAACTCGTGTTCTAGGTCTTCAGGTTTTGGGCTCCACTCCATGGAGTACACATATAGAGACCTTGGGAACCCCACATGGGCCCTAGCCCTCTAGCGGCTCTCACAGAATTTATCGCATCAAGGGCCTGGCACCAGATACTCTGCCACATCTGGCTGACGAAGGGGACGGAGGACCTCAACAGGGTCTACATGGACACTCTGGAGAAGTTTAGCAAGCCGACCTTAACTGGGCCTCTCAGTGCCTCTACACGTTTGAGGTGAGGACACAGGAAGATACCGGTTCCACAAGAAGGCTATAGAATCTAGCGAATGTGTCCGCGGTCGCCCGGCCCGCAGCCCTACAAATATCTGTCAGCGAGGCACCGCGTGCCAACGACCAGGATGATGCCACACTTCTATTGAGTGGGTCTGCCTCCTCCAAGGGCAGCGCTTGCAGGTTCACCACCTGATCTCTAAATGGAGTGGTAGGAACCTTGGGCAAATAGGCGAGCCTTGGACCCAGAGTTAACTGGGAACCTCCGGGCCCAAACTCAAGGCACGATTTGTCGAACAAAAACACCTGCAGATCCCAGATTCCTTTAGATGGAGGCCAGTGCGAGCAGGAACAGAGTCTTCATTGACAAAAACTTCAGCTCAACTGCTGGCAAAGGCTCAAATGGGACCTGCTGCAGTGCTCTCAGCACTAGAGACAGGTCACAGGAGGGCACCATAGGGGGCCGTGGAGGATTTAACCTTCTGGCCCCCCTAAGGAACCTGATGACCAGGTCATGCTTATCCACAGACCTGCCATCTATGGGGGTCATGGTTCGCAGCAATGGCAGCCACGTAGACTTTAAGGGTGGAGGGAGACAGCCTTCGCAAGTAATGGCCACATCCAGAAACGCACGGGTGAAAGGACATCTTTAAAAGGACGCGTCTTTATAAAGACGTACCAGCCGTAAACTGCTCTTTAGAAAATTTGCTCTTTAGAATATGCTGAGGCGCACAGGGGTGATGGCCACCTACACACAGCAGATGGATAGTGCAGCCTGCTGTGGCAACCACTCTGAGCTGGAAAACACCACTGCTGCTGAAGCGCCATATCGCCAGTCACGTTAGCAGTTAGGAGGTAAGAGCAGAACGACTAGTAGAGGCTCGGCTCTGAAGCGAAAAGCTAATGATGCATGTATCCGGTTTATGCTCACGCGGTGATCAGCTGCAGCTGGATGCAATCAGGGCATGCCAATGTTCATTGGCATGTTTTCATAGACGCAATGCAGATTGGTCCTCTTGAAGCGAGATCCCCATTCGTCTGTCATATCCAACGTGACTTGGAGTGACCAACTGAAAGGGAACACACTCATCTACATCTCAGATAGCCTGGGGGTTTACACATTTACAGCAAATTATTATTTTTTGGTTGAACTGCTGCCAAAAATCTTGAATTTTTCTTCTCTAAAAAAAAACATCTTATGTAAACTCTTATTAGAAACTGTCACGACATCTTTTAACTTCCCCTCACCCACTTGAGCAACATTTTTATAAGATCACTTTCTAATGTCACTGCTGCATATCTTTTGTGGAGCCGTGTGAGTTTCAGCCAAGCGTGGTAACCTTTCCCCGCACCGAAACAAAGATGTAAATTTGCCTTTTGTTTCCATTGAAGCTGAGCGTCTGACACTTGAGATTACGGCCAGCGTAACCTTAATCCACTCCAGGATGGCTCTGCGTTCTCCGATTTAAAGCAGCTCTTTCATATCATGCAAACCTCAAAGCCACATCTGAGACGCCTGTGAATGGTGTTGTCACAACACAGGTGGAATATAAACCACACAGTGATTCAACGAGAAACTCCCTCACTCGCTCTCATGCCTGCCAAACAAAGAGAAGAGGCCTTGAAGAGCTTCTACCTTTACCTGCACGAGTGTGTGTATGTGTGAACAGAGGCTTCCTGTTATTTAACGCAGTCTTGAGGATGAAACTGGCAGAATGTCTGCTCAGCAGAGAAACAGCGCTTGGGGCATTTTAAAGTCAAAATCCATTAAATTATCTGGCGTCTGGTGTCGGCCGTACAGTACGCCTTTCAAGAGCTGCAGAGGTGATCTCAAGACATTTCAGCCACATGACGCTTCATTGAGAATTTGATATTTTCACAATGAAGGCGCTGTTAACATCATCTGATCCCAGGAAGTGCTGTGAAAGAAAAGAATTGCAGAATGTGCTGTTTAACACGCGATTGAGGTCAGAAATACTCGTCCTGAACATGGAGACATTTTACGTCACTTTACTGTAAAATCCTGCCAGAGGAAATGTTGCAATTTCTGTTCTTTCCATAGTGTGCTAACTGTGAACTTTTAATGTACTTGTAATCTTAGAAGTATATATTAAAAAACTGGACTTGCAGATGATTTATTGCTGGATATGTATGTTGGCTTGACAAAGAAAAAGGAATGAACAAAGTGTTAAAACACGCTAGATCATGTTAGATTACGCAACAAGAAGTAAGAGCATGCTGAATCATCAAACGGATAGCTTGTTAACAATGTAAAACACACTTAAGAATAGCTAACTATCCCAAGCATGCTCGCAATGGTCTGTTTCAAAAATTCTTCCCTCATTTGTAAATGCATACATTTTTCTTTGTTGGTTCCAGGGTTGCCAAGTCCACAGTTGATTTAATTGTTTTTGAAAGAAGTTTCATCTGCTCATCAATGCTGCATTCATTTGATTAAAATACAGTATAAACAGGAATATAGTAAAATGTATTACAATTTAAACATTTAAAATAAGTGTTTATGTTGTAAAATGTAATGTTACAAAATGTGTCAATTATGTTGAAAAACTAACTTGGAAGTTTTTAGAATTGCATGGAAAAACAGTATGTCCAGATATAGACAGGCTTTAAAAGCTGCTAGGGCCGAGCA
>JAUMHI010000058.1:785138-815557 GCA_032359435.1 Enteromius unitaeniatus | reverse complement strand
ACACACAGACACACTGAGAGATATCACAGGACGTCAGAGATAAACAGCTCCCTGAGCTGAAACACACACACACACACACAATCGCAAACAAAGATTAGAGATTACGCTGCACACACACAGAAACATTTAGGAGCACAGAAATGTCAATGCAATAAGAAGGTGAAAAGCTGTTTTTTTAAGTCACCTCGCTGGAATTCACACTATGCTTCTGTGAACATTAAGCTGGCCAATAAAATCAACTTGATCAACACTGAGATGGCCAATCAAGTCAACTTTGATTTGATTGGCCATCTCAGTTATTTTGACAATGATGAGCGCTGTCAGCCTGCAGAGGAAGAAAATCGAACTTTTAAACCTTTCTGTTATCCTGAAAAACAGAGTGCTTGTGCTTGGAGGCAGGTGGGGTGGGGCTTCAGTTCAATTCAATTTTATTTAAATATCAAAAACAACTATGGTTAACTAAAGTACCTAACAATGTCTGGAAAAACTCATACACACAAACAAGACAAATACAGTAAAAACGTCACAATGTCTCAGCTCAACACCAAATAAAAGCCAAGGAATAAAGGTGTGTCTCAAGTAATGACTTAAAAATTAAAATTTTGGGGTTGTGGTGGGGGCAATTTTTAATTTTATATAGTGATTATGGCCCTCCCATCTGGCCCGCATTAATGAATGCTTCAGTTAATGCATATCTATAGAAATGTTGGGGTTTTATTATTTCTGACAGTATTTCTTGCTAAGGTGAAAGTTTAGCTGCTACCCAATGTTCGGCCTTCATAGCAAAAATCAATTCTCATTCCCAGATGAGCCTCTCATCAATAATGCGGTCTATAGGGAGTCTTCTACATCAGCACCACAATGATCCCAACCTAACTGCTGCTCATTCATCAGCAGGAAAACTCTTCCTGGGCTCAGAAATGTATGTGTGGATGTTTCTTAAAGATGAAGGCCAACGCTGACCCGGAAGAAGCTTGAGCTGGGCCATTTCTTTCTGAGCTCCAGTTTGGTTTTGGTGTTGGGGGTTGGCTGATTAAGCTAATTCCCTTAAAGCTTCTCTACGGTTTTCTCTCTGTCAGTTGGTTCGAAGTGGAACGGCCTCGTGAAATGACAATACCTTCGCCTCAGGTCCTCTTCTCAGACGCCTCCCATCCGACAGAGACCACTTTCGCCATCCTGTTGAATACCCCCCCAGTCAGGCATACTCATCTCCCTCTATGGTGCCGTCCAGCTCCCACCCACCTAAACCTAAAGCCCTCAAGTGCTGAATTTGTTTGCTTCCTCCCTCCCTCCTTCCCTCTCTTCAACCTTCCCTCCCCTGGAGCCTCAGCGAACCCCATGAAGAAGAGTCAAAAATGGGTGAAAAGAATCAGTGGAGGCTTTGAATCTCCACGGGCATTTTACCCAATGCCTGCTCAACTCCGATTGCACAGTGCCACAAACAAAATCCAATAGAGGGCTAATCTGATCATCTCATCCCCACTTTTCATGCTGTGTTTCCCTCAGAACGCCTTGTACTAGTTCCAGCCTGGGAGTGTGTGATAAGACACTGGAAATTTAGTCATCATCTTCTGCGCAAAGGGGCTCTGAGAAGGGATTATGATATTGCTATAACCTTACATTGGATGTGGACAGGGGCAGCAACCAGCAAGACTGCAATCCCCAACACCGTAGCCCATCACCCCCCAGCCCTTATGTGACTCCCTCTCCAAAGGTTGGCTTCACCAGATTAGCGCCGACTAACCATCATCATGTTGAGCGAGATAGCGGAAAGAAGACAGGGTTTACCGTTGCGGAGTATGTTTCATCGGGGAGGGCTGATAATAAAGACCATTACCTCATTTTGGTGCGTACTGACCATATGAAATAGTGTCTAAGGAATATGTCAACTTGACAGAGAGATATGCTTTCAAACATTCACCTGTGTTAGCCGGATGCTGCATGTGAATAAGCTTTTGATGGCAAAGAATGCCTGGTGCATTCGTCCAGCATTCCTGAAAAGATTTGGTAGCTTACGTAAACACACTATTTCCCAAAATCTGTCCAAAAGTCGTTTTTCAATCAGTTGGACGCCCACGTAATATATGCAAAAACTACAATATGCAAGGCTAATTGGAGTGGGCGGGACTATCCGTTGCCCAACCAATAGCAGTTGGATGAATGTTGAGGGAACAAAAAAAGTGTGTTATTGATTTCTTCATTCTGATTCTATTATAAGTAGAATGGAGGGATTTTAGGGCTGACAAAGGTCATATTCCCGTACGTTACCATCGGTGAATCATTCTTAGCTCACTTAGCATTTTAATGATCCTATTTTGTTATGCTTTTAAAGTAGACGTCTGTCAATTTCACTAAAAAGGTGAACTACATCAGAAGCAAACTACAAAAGGCCAGTGGTGGGGAATTCAGAGGTTATAATAATGCATAAATTTGCAGCTTGTCAAAGTTAGTTTAGCAGTGCACTTGTTAAGAGAGCGTCTGCTGCAAAGGTGAACTGAGAATATGATGAAAGCAGACAGCTCTCTCCTCCGATACAAACACATTAAAGAACTCTTTATTATTTTTAACAAATACACTTTGACAGATCCACTACTCTCAGAGAGCTAACAGTGCTCGGAGATTTCACAGAAACTGGCACTCTGTGGGACTGCTGGAGGTGCCTTCCTCAATTTCATTCCCCGGTAAATAAATAAACAAACTCGTTTTAAGGTGATGGCCATTATTAGTCTAATTACCTGTGTAGTGTCGCTCAAGATTTACTCACCCTATTGTCAGCAGTGAGGATGAAAGAGAAAGAGCACCGCGAAGAAGGCAAAAGACTCTTCCTCTGTGTTGGGGAAGATTTGCACTGAAGTTTGCAAGATGCCCATTATTTAAAGCAGTTAAACTATAGAGTCAAGTTAACCTTTTGAAAAAGTAGTTAGTGGCAATCAAAGCGAAAAGTGGCTAACTATATTGAAACCACAGAATATGCATGCATATAACTTCATTTAATATAATATATTATAATATAATATAATATAATCATATAATTTTCTTTTTTTTTTCTCTTTATATCAACTTTTATGTCAACATTTCTAAAACTAAATTAATAATAAATAAATAAATAAATGCTATTTAATAAATAGACAAATAAACAAGTAAATACTCAAAATGTTAAATACATATTAACAGAAATAAAATATAAACAAACTTTAAATATATTTTAATTAGCATATATTTTTAATGTACTGTGTACATTTATTATGCAAATATAAATACGAACACATGCTTGTATATATTAAAGAAAATAGTTTTAAATATTAAATATATTATATATAATAGAAAATATAATAATATAAATATGCACATATAAATACACGTATGTATATATACTGTACATAATACATATACACAGTGCACATATATATTATGTAAACAAACATTTTTATTTTGGATGTGATTAGGCAACTTTTTGTATGTATATATATATATATATATATATATGAACAAAACATAAATATCTAATCAATCATTAAATATTAAATACTACTGTTGTATATAAAATGCAGCACTGCAACAGGATTCAACTGAACGTATTATTATCTCACTAAACTATTGTCATGCATCATATTATAGTGTAGTTACTTTAAACACCGCTCTTCTTCTGTGTTAAATTTCCGCACTAACGAACATCTCGCGGCACAGACCACCTAAGTGCCGACGCTTTCAAAGCAGCATGAATAAACTCATAATAAATAGAGCTATTGTGAGGTAAATGTGCGGACAGGAATAGCTAGATGCGTGTTATCTGACTGCTCCATCGCCTTCTGCCTGCGTGACAGCCGAATAAAAGGGTTTTGAATTAGCGACGCCAGAGGAGTGTGTCGTGTATGGAGGCTGGGAAGGCCCTTTCATCAATAGCGGGGAACATCGCTAATTAAACATATTGTCATGGTGATGCTGATGATGATCTGTGGGAAGCAGATAAGCAGTAGCACATCAATGCTCACGTCCACTCGCACACAATAACAGCCCGTTTTATGGCCCTACAAAAGACATCATGGCTGGAGGAATAATATTTCATGCCTCTGCGCAGCCGAACTGTCAGATATGTTTATTTCGCAAAGCGAGAGCATCTGTAATGTGTGGGAAATGTCAGAATGTATGCGCTGATGTACCCTGGTAATAGGGTGTTTAAAGACGGTAAAAGTGACCTGTTTGGAGATCGCTGACAGCTATTGTGAAATATTGATAAGAGGTGCGATCCTGCATCGGTTGTCTTTGGCTTTGACAGACAGCTCTGATACGGCCTCATTCGCAGTCGCGTTAAATTTGACCAGAAACACTGAGAGGCTTCTGACAGAGACTTCCTCGAGTCCTCCTCTCCCTCATCTTTCATCAATATTGCATTAGGGAACCCGAGACGCTGCTATTCCTTCACTGCTGGTTGGTTTTCACAGGTTTGCGTTTCAAGCGAATCTGGAGAGAAAGTAAGAGTCTCATCTGAAGCAATGTCCACTCATTCATTCTGGAGGAGGAAAATCAATCGCTCCATTCTCTCTGGATGGCTGCCCGTTGTGAAAGGATCCCCATCCGAAATGAAATAAACATTTTCTTTCCCTAGATTGCCAGCTATGATAGATTTGTGGCAGTACAAATAGATTGCGGTTGACTTTACGAAATAGAAATGCTGGATGTGTGTCTGCTAATCACCTTATTTCAGCAGCTTTCACACAAGACTTGAGTTATTCCCCCATCTGAGCCCGACTAGCTTCAGTCCACTTACACCTTTAAGCTCCATTGTGTTTTCCAGATGGCTTTTTGTATCTGGTTTTGCTTCAGGACTTTTTTATTGTGCATCAATTGGCGCTGGAATCAGTGTTTGGTGTTCAAATTTCACTTGAATTTCCCTTGTCCAATGCTCTTAGGAGGGAATAATTCACTGCAGAAGCACATTGGGTTTAGTGCACACCATTTCTGAAACTTTTGATGTCATTTGATGCCGTCTAGGTCATAGTTTATGTTTCCTATCACTTTCAGCACTTTTATACTACATACAGTTGCACGTTTTGTTGTTAATGGTGCAAAGATTTTACATTTCACTTGGAAAAGCCAAAATGATATTTTTATTTTATATAAGTAAATTCTAGTACATTATCATATTACAAATGTTTTTCAGATAAAAGTAAAAAAAACAACAACAAAAAAAACAGCAAAAATAAATAAATTAAAATACTATGATTACAGTGAAAACAGAACATACAGAGATGATCTAACTAAAATATTAGTAAATATATATAAATTATTGTCATACATCATACATTAAAAGCCCTCTTATTTCAAATAAATTAGCTTCCTATTCATCAAAAGTCAAAAAAGCGAAAACTGTTTTCAACACTGATAAGAATCAGAAAGACTGGAGTAATGATGCTGAAAATACAGCTTTTTGATTAAATACATGCAGCTTGTGTGAGCAGAGGAGATCGTTTTGTGTTTACTGGTAGTGTATATTTGGTTAAGTAACTTTACAACTTGGTAGCCTGCAATACTGCCAGCATTGCATTGAAAATGTACTTCATGTAAGCATTTCTTTCCTCTCACTGTCTCCGTTACTCAGTACATACAGCTGTTGTGGTTTTGTTTTCTGAGTTTGATGATGAGTATATGCTGAGGTGTGAGTCTGTACTCTTTCAGAGCCACTAAAGTTGAAGAGCTTTGACAGTGAAGCTCTTAATGAAACAGACGTTCATGTTCTCCCGGCCATCTTCAGCCGGGTTTCAGTCCAAGTTTCTCTCGGCTTCTTTCTTCTGTGAACTCTGGAGCTGTGTCAGAACGAGGGAGTAGCCGTCATTCATTCACTCGCTGTGGTTTTCACTCGGGTTCTGCACAGCTTCACTTCTCTTATGAGCTGGGAAATAAAAGCTGTGTTAAAGATTAAACTTCTGTGATTGAAGCACTTGAAATGATACAAAGCCAAATTACTTCAGCCTTCCTAATTCGTCCTGATGTTTTTCCAGCCGTTATGTCAGTGTGTCAGCTAATATGGTTTCATGACTGGATAACATAAGTTTGAATTTGGATGCATCAGCAGATTTGTGTCACATGCACATTTATGCAGATGTTTTACATCTGTGACTGTACAGTATCTTTTTTGTTGTTTTTTTCTCCAGCATTTGCTCATCTGCAACACATTGCCGGGATTCTGTTTGTCTGCAAATAGTGCTTTTCTTCCTTGACATTTGACCTTGTTTTCCAGATACTGTATACATACAAACACACACACCCACAAATATATATATATATATATATATATATATATAATTATTTATTTTTTTTTTTTTATTGGCAAAGCATAATAATAATCATAATGAAAACAATAATAATAAATGTCTTGTTTCGTGGGGGGGAAATCAATTATATATAATATATAATATATATAATTTAAATCTATTTTCTTATTTGATATTTAATATTTTTACTTGCTATTTTACATATATTTTAAAAAATATATATTTTTTGTATTTTATTTCTAATTTTGCATTTATTGATGTAAAATTTGTTACTTAGTTTCTCAAGTACATGAATGTATTTAGTAACTAACTGAATCCAAAATTGAAATGCATAAATAAATAAACAAACAAACAAACAAGCAACATGTTTATTAATTGCACTAAAATCAATGTTAATAGAATTAAAGCAAACTTTTTTATTTCTTATTTTAATCCAGGTTTACCTGGCATACTAATATTAAACCCCAAAAATAAAAAAAAAAACCTGTGTGTGTGTGTGTTTCTTTTTTTACATTTATTTTAATAAACTGAATAAAAATCTCTAATAGTATAGTAGCACTGTAGTTCACTGCAGCTCAGCAGTGTGTTAATATTCAGCTCAGCTCAGTTCAGCAAGTGCAGCTATACAGCATGTTCATTACAGGAGAGACATGGCCATTACAAACTAAAGCAGGTTTCAGAGCAGTATGTGAACACTTGGTCTGTGACTGCTCTCTGCTGAGGTGTGAAATGTTTCGGTGATCAATTAGCACTGTAAATGCTTTACATCACATTTCTGTCCTCCGGTTTTCTCTAAAACAGAGGCTAATTTCCTCTGAAGGCTCCTAAAGACATCAGAGCTGAGGCGCTGGATTTGGCCTGCAGAGCTTCCCCAGGCAACAGAAAGACTAGTCAAACATGCTCACAGCAATCCTAATCTTGCTCTGGGACATTGACTTGACATGAAAGGCTATTTTTGCACATTACCCTGGTTAGAGCTCTAAGCCTTCTATTGGTGTTCTCAGAGCTCTCTGACAGCAGCATTCATATTCAGCAACTCTTCTCTGTTTGAGATTCACCCGGCGGCTGATGAAATCTTTCTGACCCAGCACAGGTTAAAGACGCTTGTAAAACTAAAGCAGCAGTCAGAAGGCTTTAGAGGAGCTGTGTCTGAGCCTGTGTCAAGTTTTAATTGTTTTGTTTTCATCATGCATCTCTTTCAAACGTGCTCTGCTGACGGAGACTGGAGATCCCAGCACATGTGATGTTTATTTTGTTATGTGCTATAGTTTTTTTTTGTGTATTTTTGAGATACCGTTACAGTTTTTAATTAATATTTTATTTATTCCTATTTTGCCTCTTTCTCTCTGTGTAGTAGCAGTATTTGAAAGAAGAAATAATACCATATAAGATGTACATAGATCTTGTTTTCTGACAAAATTATCGAAGGTCAGAATGATCAGGTTTATGTATTTATTTATTTCTGTATTTGTTTCCTAAAAAAACGAAAGAAAAAATGTAAGAATGTTTAATACTGTTAAACAAAATGCCTCGAGTAATTGTATCTTTATTTAATAAAACAAATGTATTGTTATTATGATTATTATTAGTAGTAGTAGTATTTATTTTTGCAGTCACACTGAAAGTAAAATTATTTTGAATGCATTAATTAATGTGAATTAAAGTGAATGAATTAATTCATATTTTATATCTTTACTTTATATAATGTATACGTTAGTTTTTGTTCCAGTTTTAGTTTTAGAGATCAGATTTGTTGCTGAGATAAGTGCAGGTCCCTGAGTGAATCTAAATAATTAAAACGATCTGGACTGATATCGTAAAGGATGATGATTGCAGTAGGATATGAATGGGCCTGAACTTCTCCGAATACTGTGAAATCAGTAATGTGAGAATCTGCTGGCTCTTAGTTTTCATAAAATTCTCTTTGAGAGACATATTTCATCAGCGTAAGTTCTCAGTTCACAGATTTCCGTTACATTAGTACTAGATAAATCCATTAGAGGTCAAACTATCCTTGTGTGATTTCATCCCTCGTGGGATCCTCCAGCTTGACGTCTCATAACATACAGATCACACGCAACTCTCAGAAACCTGCTTTAAACTCAACATACATCAACAACATCACATCTGGAAGCATGCAGAATATTAGACATTTATGAGCTTTATTCTACATCCCTAATCCTACCCAGTACCTACACTTAACAGCTACCGCACTAACTGTTAATAAGCAGCATAGTGGGAATTTATTGGAAGCAAAATTGTGCTTAATACAGAATTTGATTTAATTTTATTTGTTTTACAGTATGGAATTGTGAAAAGTCAATTTCAAACATCTGAGTTTACAAATTTGAATGATTACTTTAGTGAACTGGGTCATAAAAGGGTCAAATAAATGAATAAACAAATAAAAGAGCTAAAACAAACAAAGCTGGATAAAATTAGTGTGACAAATATATAAATGAATGAATGATTTCTCTTGATGATTGCTTTGCAGTGGGAATGCAGACTGAATAAAATGTCCGGGAGTGGTTAACAGAACCTGTTACTGGTAAGAATGATGGTTTGTTATGAATTTCCTGTCTCTAGTGTGTTACATAAAGAGGAATTCATTTTCTTCAGGAAATCACTTTAATATGGATTTGGGAAGATTTGATCCTCCAAATTACCCAGAAAGGGTGTGATTATTAAACGGCGAGATGAAGCGAAATACAACCCTGAACGAAGACATCTTGCTGGTTTAACATGGGTTAAGAGCTGGGTATGGACTGGACAGATCACTTTAATGTCCCGGATCTTACCTCTGCTGGATCCACACACACATCAACATCCACTCTTATACAGTATATGTGTGCCATAAAACACTCCAGAAACACTCAGCTGTATAAACAATGTCTGAGCCAAGCGTCCAGCCTCGTGAAAGTGGCCCAGAATCACAGGACACGCTTCTTCTGGCTTAATTATGAGCTACTTTAGAGGTCAGGACATATTTCATATTTAAACATCTCATATTTACCAGAGATCCCACGTCGTGTGGAGTTTAAGTCTAAAAATATGTATAACTGCCCTCAGATGATGCTTTAACCCAGATAATGATGCTTTATTGCTTTAAAAACAGAAACTGTAAAAAGAAAGATGGAACAAGTCAGATTAAAGAGTAAGTTCACCCAAAAATGACATTTCCTCAAGTCATTATAAATCTGTATCACTTATGTTAGTGAAACATAAAAAGGGGATATTTTGAATAATGTCCAAGCCACAATCAAAACACACAATGATGGAAGTCTCCACAAACACGCCATGCAGCCGGCTCTCAGTGTTTATGTGTAGTCATGTATCATTTGAAGCATACATTTAGTGTATGTTTGGATAGACGGATTAAGTAACACTTAAGGAACACTTGCTTAATTACATGCATATTACTAGCATATAGCACTTACCTGTATAATTCAGATATTAATGCTTGATCTCTTAATTATAATACATAACTGATATGACAACTAACTAACTTACTTACTAACTATCAATTAACTTAAGAGTAAACCGTTAAGAGACAGATCACATAAGGTGTGATTGTCACATAAGGCCAATAAACTCCTAATTTGCTGCTTATTAAAGAATGTATGAAGAAGTACACTCAAACATCTCTGCAGGACCTGTCTCTGTCTGAATCCCGAAGATGTCACAGGTGCTCTTCAGTGCATCACGGATTCATAAGAACAAACTCCTATAAACAGTGTGTGTGTGTGTGTGTTAGGTGGAGGTCAGGAGGATGAGATTGTTCACTCTTCCTTAGGGCTGTGTAGGACTCCTTTCTTCTGCTGGAAAGGGATGCAGCTGATTATGAAGCAGGATTGATCTCCATGAGAAGAAGCTCTGATCAGTTCAGTGTGTGTCCGTGTGCAGCGGGACAGAGCACATATGAAAAGATTTATCAATGCCTTACAGATCTGCATTTACATTTATGATGTCAGCAGACGCTTTCATCCAAAATTACCTACAAAAGACAAACAAAAGCTGTGTAAAAAGAACCAACAATATTCCACTGAAGAAAAAAAGTGAACTGAAAAAAACTTTTAAGTATTTCAAAATAAATGACATGAAATCAAAGTGGAATTTCATATAATCTTTAATATTCATATAATAATTTCATCTTTTTTAATATATATATATATATATATATATATATATATATATATAGTGTTATATACTATAGGTTTATAAGACAAATAGATTAGTAAGTAAGCTAAATAAAAAATATTGTGTGTGTGTGTGCGTGCACATGTTTACTAATGAACTTGTTAAACATTACTGAATCATAAGTACACATAAATTACAATACTTTCAAATGCTATTGGGCAAATTATTTATGGTCATAAATGAAGAGAAAATACATATGTAAAAAAAATAATACAAATGTTTTATTGGCACTAAAGTGATCATTAGTGTGTGTGTTAAAATTTCAACGAATTATTCTAACATTACATAATAATTACTAAAACATGAATTAACATTAAAGCTCTTACAAATGTTGTTATTCTTACAAATGCATGTACGAGATCATGCACATTATTAATATATACAATATATATACAAATGTTGCTGACAGATGTTATAAACTCTTATTAACAGCTCATTTGTTAGTGTGCATGTGATTGCTTATTTATTTATTCATTTATTTATTTATCTTGTTTTTGCAGCACCCAGTCTAGAATTAAAAGGCTTTATCATTTTTAAATATTTATAAAAGTTTATTACTAGTCCTTTATGTGGATTGGCTTTTAGCTGCTGTAACAGAGGGTGACTAGTTAGGAGTGTTTGGTATTTAGTCTGGTAGTTGTTAAGTGTAGGCATTGGGTAGTATTAGGGATGTAGAATTAGACATTAATATGTGCTCATAAGTGGCTAATATTCTAGTAACATGCACGCTGATAAGCAACAAATAGATGTAACTGTAAAATGAAGTGTTACCGGGTGTTTATATTCTTATATATAAAACAAGAAGAACCAACCATTCATCAAAACAAAGAAAATAGTAACCAAATAAACAGAAAATAAAGCCCTGCAACTATTCAGCATCTTCACCGTTTCTCGCACACTTGAAGACGAAAGCGAGCATCAGAAGTGTGTTCTCAGCACGGCGTCTTCAGCAGCTGGACCGCGGGGGTTTGTGAGCGCCGCTAGCACCGATGCCCGCTCCTGATCCCACCCACGCCGCAGGGAATCCCAGCCTTTGATGTGTTCAGGGAAGGGCTGGATTAAGAGTCGCCCAGCACTCTTTTCCAGCAGGCCTGCTTTCCAACTTAGCAAACTCCACTTTGTTTGCTGTGTAAATAGATGTCTGTATGAGGCCAGCTCTTCTGGCTCTTTGTTGCTGATCTGGATTGAGAGGAGGAGGCGTTCACCAGCTGGGTGGGTGATCAGGACACAAGAACACCCCGGGCCATCAGTCTTCACAGAGACTAACTCCAGTCCAGTCACACACAGATCTCAGAGCCATGCCTCATTCAGTGCTGATGCACTTCAAGTGTAGAAAACTTCGCTGATGAGCAAACATTGGGTAACACTTCATTTTTTATTTTTCTGTTAACTCCAAGTAATGCTGCACCTTTCATTAGAGTGTAAACTCTTTAATGTGAAGGTCTCCCAACAGATTACAGATTACTTTGCAAGTACATACTTGCCACTTATTCTAGATTTATTTAGTAATTTTTACAGTCTACTTAATTGTATATAGCACAGATTGTTTTATAATCTTACTGCTCAAAATAGCTGTGATTTTTGACGAGCATGATGCAGTAATGTTTAATGTGAAGCTTACGCTGCGATGTACCCGAGAGAAAACAGATTTGAGTGTCTAATCTTCACCAGTAAGAAAAAGGTTTTGAAGCGTAGGCTATTGTTTTGCAGAACATTATGACATTAGAATAAATTAGGATAAACATTTGAAGGAAAATATTATATATAATATATAATTTTATATATAATATTTTTTTTCTCAAAACTTGTCTGTGTTGTAAACACTCCCAGAGGGCATTACTTCACACAACTGTTAATTACTGTAGTTACCTGAATATCAAATCCTTTTTTTTCCCCTCAGATGTTATATATAAAAAAATATTTAGACATTATTTAAAAATGACTATAAATTAGCACGCTTAGCTAACAATCAGCATTAACATTAGATAACAATATTAAGACCTACTTATTTTCAGTATATGGTTATGAATAAACATTCATATCTGTGTAGTCGGCTAGTTGATCCAAACAATATAAAAATGTATACTGCTGATAAACAATATAAATTTAATAAAACTGCTAATGTTACAGCAGCAGGGAACATGAACGTTCTTTGACTTAGAGACACTGATGTTGATGTGTCTGCATTCATTTCAGTGGACTTAAACAGATCACCCTTTACTGCTGTGTAACAAACTGACAACTTTTACCTAAATATGATTTTCAGTTAATGTCACGCATCATCAGTTGTTGGGTTCACTGGAGACTCGCTCTGAACGGATCGTTTGAATCAGTGAGCTGTCGAATCGAGAACACCTCCAATCGGATCATTCCAATTTGAGATTGAATCGTTTGGTGCGATTTGTGAACTGATTGAACTGGTTCATTTAAAAGAATCAGTTTGTTAATGAATCGCTCGTCTGCGTCTCGCTCGGAGCACGTAATATATGAGTAATGATATGTTTTATGAAATGTAGTGAAGTAAGAAGTACGATCCTTTGCTTTGGAATGTAGTGAAGTAAAAGTAAAAGTTGCTAAAAATAAAACTACTCCAGTAAAGTATGATACTTGAAAAATGTACTTAGGTACAGTAACGAAGTACAACTACTTTGTTACTGTCCACCACTGTTTTTTTTAAGAAATTAGTACTTTATTCAGCAATCATGCACTGAATTGATCAAAAGTGACAGTAAAAGCTTTGCATCATAGGAATAAATTTATACATTTTACAGGAATACATTTTACTATATATTCCAACTGAAATCAATATTTCCCAATATTACTGTTTAACAATATTTCTCCGTGTTTTCCTGTGTTCCCTCTATGTTTCTCTGCCTTCCTGGATCTAGACCCAAGCCTGCCCTCGGACTCTCGCTCTCGCCCCTGGACTCTATTTGCTTCATTGCCTGACCATTCACAACGAATTTAGGATTATTCTCTTGCCATTGTCTCTGATATACCTGCTTGCCGTTGATAACTCTGCCTGTGACTGTTCTCCGTGTGTGTGTCTACAATAAATGTTTGCGTATGGATCCGCACGTTTCCCTTAGTCTCAATCGTGACAATAATATATACTAAATTTATGCTCAATTAGGTTCAGTTGAATCTATTTTTAATTGACATAAATATTAATTTATTGGTCATAGTCATATACAAAAATATATTTAAAATGTATGTAAATAAAATATATAAAATATCAACGTTTCAATTGAATTTAATTTAGTTTTTTTTTTTCTGTATGGGTCACCTTTGGTGAACAGAAGAGACTTGAAATAAAGAAATAACATACACATCTCAAACTTTGTAATGGTAGTGTAAGCAATTTTGCAGTCAAATTTCTAAGTAAACTGCTAATTTGTGATATTTATCCATTACAGCCAAATAAAATGTGTAATCCGGTAATACCGTCCAGCCCTATACGTGTCATGTTTGCTCAGTCTTGGTCACATTGTCTTCTGAAGCTGCTGTAGAGCGGAGAACGGGAGGGATGAGGGTCTTTGATGAGATTCCCTGCTGAGTTTGGGAGGGTAAACAAACACATGAACTAACGAGCATACGTTCACGTGCTGCTGGATGAAGAGACTGGGAAACAAGCTTCAGCTGCTTATACTCCAGACATCACCTGCTGGCAGTCACCTCACGTGACAGATGTTAGGACTGATGTGGCCTGATGGACGAAGATCTGCAACAGTACTTATATTCTGTCTCCCGTCATTCTAGTTTTAGAAGTCAAAGCAGCTTATATTGCATTTAAAGTGTGTATTTGGTCAGATCACGTTCTCATTGTGATTTGAACCCATGACCTTTGACATTTGATACGAATGCTTTTGGTTGCACTTGTATGTTCCTGTCTTTGATTCTTCTTAAAACTTATTTCAACTTCTACCTTTTTCGTTATATGAATTAATCTGATCATCAGTTGTTTTTGCAACCCAGACACACTGAAAAAGCGTGACTCTGACTACATTTGAGCAAAACTGCAAACACACTTACATTTCCCTGCAGTTTCCAGTTGAAATGAACGGTAGATACAGTCAAACTTCAACAACATTCATTCATTTATTCTATTATGATTACAAATTATAAAATTTGTAGATTATAAAATTAAGATTCTAAAATGTAAGATTATAAAATTATCAATAAATAAAGACTTGTTTTATAAACTTGTTTGCACAATGTTATAACCTTTTTAAATAGTGTTTTTCATTATCTAGACTGTCAGTCATAAAATATACAAATCCTCTACTAAAGTTTATTACATTTTAATGCCAAATGTGTTGAAATTAATTAACTGTTATACATTACTTAAGATACAATCTTTATTTAGACAACAGTGAGTCATGGTGAAATGTGATGTAAATCAGGCATCGTTGCATTCATCTCAAAGACTCAAAGCTCTAGAAGCAAGCAAGCAGTTTAATCAGAACATGATTTTCAAAAGAACAGTATTCAAAACAATTAATGCACAATGTGAATATGCATATCAATTCATATAATCCCTATGTTTGAAAACAAGACCCAAATCATCGTTATTCATTACTATTCGCTTTCATTTTGACATAAGATGTGTGTGAACAGCACACTTGATCATACTGAAGCTGTAAACTCTGATGGTTTTTCATACGGAAGGGTCCTGTTAGGATTAGAGATGCATGAATAGCCAATCAAAAGAGCAGCGGATTGGGTCAGGTCTAAGTTCGAGTAAATCATTAGGGGTCAATGTAGTCATCACTATGTGGTCTTTCAAACACTAACTGGTCTCGTGGATCATTACCTTGCTAATTATACACCTGCCATCAAGGTCTTTTCCCCCTTGTTCAATACAAGCAGCTGCGCTCAACAATCAATCACTCTGGAGTGTCTCCATTACAGCCGTCTGACACTGGCTTCGGTTTAATCCAGCTCATCAGAAGCTGTGTGGGTTATAAAGGACTATCAGTAAATTAAAGCAGACTGATGCTAATAATTATTAATAACTCATAGTTGCAATAATTTCTGACTGGACGAGCTGATTACACAACAGACTGGTTCAATAACACTTCATAACAAGGTTCAATTTGTTAACAGAAGTTTATGCAGTCTGTGTCATAAACTAACAGCTTTCCTGCAGATCACTCATTAGTGTCCATGTTCAGATTCATTTATAAACTACTGCCCACTATAATGTCATGTTTGTTTATAATGCAACTTTGTGCAAAATAAATAATAAAGAGTTTTGTCAAAATTATTACTCGTGCTTAATCGTATCCCAAAATAACAAATAAAAAAAATTATATATATATATATATAAAAACACAGTGTCATGATCAGCTGGATGTGCCAGCAATCCAGCTCCCTGCAAACTGTGTGTGTATGTTTTGTGTCTGTTTTCAATCATGGACTCCTTTTAATGTACTCTTGTCACCACCCATCTCATATGTTGTCACGGTTCCCACTCATGTCTCTGCCCCCCTTGTGTGTTGTCATGGTGTTTCATTGTTGGCTTCACCCACTGACCTAGTTTTATGTGTATATAACCCGGAATCGTCTTGCCACTCCGTGTTTCTTTCTGCGTTTGATCTGTTGTTACTGACCTCATCTGTTTTTGCCCTTGGATTGTATTTACTGTGTACCGACTCACGCCTGGACTCTGACCTTTCCCTTGCTGTATCTCCGCTATTCCTGTCTGCTGCCGATCGACCCTGCTTGTGAGACCTCGTTCTTTAGTAAAACTATCTGTACTTCAATCCGAACGCCGCCTAGCCTTTCCTTCGTGACAGAATGGAAACGCCATCTTTGCCTTGCTGGCAGGATTATTCCCCGGTGCCTTCTTCCTTCACTGTTTCAGCGCAGACGCCAGATTGAGAACTACGTAGAGGAGTTCATTGCTCTTACCCCGTGAGAGTGGATGAGGAGCAAATCAAAGATTGTTTTTTGTTGTGTCGAGTTACTTTATGCTCTGCCAGAGGAAGATCCTAACTGGACTCTAGGACAACTAATTGACTTTGTTTTATTGTTTTGTGGTTCACGGTGGGTGAGATAGAGACGGAGTAATCACAGACGGAGTAATCCGTGTGCTGCGAACGTCAACGTGAACCCGTGGCTCGGCTCTGGCCTCGCAATCTCCACTCCCTCTCATCCTGCCCAGAACTGTCCAAGGAGGCCGTGGAACTTGCGGCCAGCCTTGAATCAGCCATGGAGGCTGTCATTGAATTGGATTGGCCAAGGAGGCCTTTGAACTGTCAGTTCGGCCCAGGAGGGCATCTTCGCTGATGGTTCGGCCCCGGAGGGCGTTTGCTCCACCCTGGAGGTGGTCTCCGCCACCGTCTCTCTGTTAGTTTTTTCACCCATGATTCCGTGTTTCCTGTGTCTGTTTGGATTCATTGTTGCTGACCCCTGCTCCCGTTTGGATTATCACCTCGTCTCACCCCTCTGACCCCTCTCTTGCTCTGCATCCTCCATCCTTGTCTGCTGGTAACAACCTAAAGCCGGTCTGTTTCTGCTCTGTGTGTCTTTTATAAACAACCTGCGCATGAACCCGAACTTCTCCTCGCCTCCCTCTCGTGACACACAGTATATATTTTGAAAATATTTACATATATACATTTTTAGATAATACTATTATATTTAAAATTTTATATAAATATATTCAATATACAATAAAATGTTTTATATTTGCATATACATGCCAGTCTGCTGATGGCACTCCAGCTACAGCAAACTGTTTTATGTCTGTTTTCACCAGTTGGGCTAATTATCAGTGAACTCATGTCTCCGCCCCTCTTGTTTGTTGTCAAGGTGTTTCATTGTTTCTCCGCCTTATGTCACATGCATAAATACCTCAGATATCTTTTGTTAGTCGCTCGTCATTTTTGGATGTCCCGTGTGTTTTCCCCGTTGTCGTGCCACCTGTGTTTTCCTGTGTTCCCTCTGTGTTTCTCTGCCTTTCTGGATCTAGACCCAAGCCTGCCCTTGGACACTTGCCTCACCCCTGGACTCTGTTCGCCTGACTCACGCAACGAACTTGGATTATTCCCTTGCCTTTGACTCTGATATCCCCATTTGCCATTGATTACTCTGCCTGTGACTTTACTCTTTGTGTGTTGCCATTAACCGTTTGCAAATGGATCCGCACGTTTCCCGCTGTCTCAATCGTGACACATGCACAGTATATGCAAATAAATTGTGTAAACAAAAACATTTATTTTGGATGTGATGGACAGCAATGATATCAATCTAGGTTAATATTTTCATCACGGATTATGTTTAAAAGCATTTTCTTATGCAAATGACAATTAAACATTTTTATCAAATAACTGATTCAGTTGTTGTACCAGGACAAATTTTATTGGATTTTTTTTTGCACCTTAAATCATGCATAAATAATTGATAACCACTTTTTTTATGATGGACTTTCATATTTTTTTTTTATTATAGATCTATAATTACAGCACTATATAAAAGGTCATAGCATAGTACTGTGCATGATATCCTGCAAAAATAAGACGTAATCATAATTAGTTTGAAAAGGAATAATAATGAGCTGTTTCAGCTCAGTCGAGTCGGGAACCAGCCACAGACCCCTACTGCGGTTTGTGTTCGAGGGTCGAGCGTTCGAAATGCCCGCCTCATGGGGGAGCGCGTGCAGGCCATGCTGACATGTCTGGAGTCATTCTGGAGTAGTTAGCTGTGCTTCTGGCCCTGCGTCGCTTTCGACTGATGCTGCGCCATGTGCTGGTCCTCACGGACAGTACTGAATCCGTTGGGTACATCAACCGGCAAGGTGGTCTACGCTCCCGCCGCATGACACAACTCACCCACCATCTGCTCCTGTGGAGTCAGATGCAGCTGAAATCGTAGTCTATCTTTTTGAAATCGAAAAGATAGACCTCTTTGCCTCCCCTGAGTCCTCTCATTGCCAGTTGTTTTACTCCATCGACGAGGCGCCCCTTGGCAGGGGTATACTAGCAGACCCTGTTCAAGGGAGGACGAGGAGCAGGTTGTGCTGGTACCGCCATGTTGGTCCTCCCGAACCTAGTTTGCCAACCTAGTGCTTCTCGCGGCAGTCCCTCCTTGGAAAATCCCCTTGAGGAGAGACCTCTTCCTCAGGGGATGGGCACGATTTGGCACCCGAGCCCCAATCTTTGGAGCCTGCACGTCTGGCTCCTGGACAGGACGCGGCAGACCTCTCCGGCCGTGATTAACACCATCTCTCAGTCTAGGGCCCCTTCAACAAGGCAGGCCTATGCTCTGACATTCGTCGACTGATGCTCCTCTCGCAGTGAGGACCCACAGAGATGCCCAATTGCAGTTGTGGTTTCCTTCCTGTTGGAGCGCAAGCTGTCCCCTGCAACTCTTAAAGTGTATGTTGCCGCCATAGCAGCATACCACGATGCAGTGGAGGTTGAATCCCTAGGTAAGCACCAACTTATTGTGAGGTTCCTCAGATGTGCGCATTGGGTTAATCCCCCAAGATCGCCCTCGGTGCCCTCTTGGGACCTTGTCATCGACCTAACTGGCCTGCAGCAAGCTCCTTTTGAGCCCCTAGCATCATTCGAGATAAAAAACCAGTCACTGAAGACAGCACTCCTGATCACTTTGGCATCCATCAAGAGGGTAGAGGAGCTGCAAGCATTCTCTGTCGACAAAGAGTGCCTAGAAGTCGGCCCGGCTGATTCTTACGTTATCCTGAGACCCCAGCCCGGCTACGTGCCTAAGGTTCCTACCACTCCCTTCAGAGATGAGAGAGTTGCTGTGTCCGGTACGCGCACTGCGCCTCTATGTTGACCGCATTCTGAGCTTCAGACACTCTCAGCAGCTTTTTATCTGCTTTGGTGAACAGCAGAAAGGGAATGCTGTCTCCAAACAGAGGTTGGCCCATTGGGTAGTTGATGCCATCTCCCTGTCTTATTTATACCAGGGAGAGCCGTGTCCATTAGGTCTGAGAGCCCACTCCACAAGGAGTGTTGCCTTCACCTATGCTTTGGCACACGGCGTCCTCCCGTGTCTTAAGTCAGACAAGCAGGTAGCGGGAGGCCGGCTGGTGTCAGCCTGCTGCACCACTCCCACGTGATCCGTGCACTTCTCTCAGAGGTTCCGCTGTGCCAAGGCGAACCCCTTCCTCCTGCCCCGCAGTCGGACCTAGAGTGGAGTAGCTCCGGCTGTGCTCTTCTGGGTCTCCTTTGCTGAGTAGGTTGTGGCTACAAGACCTTATGCTCCACAGTCAGCCAGAAGGCTGTGTTTTCCTTCACTTATATCAATATCCTCTCAATATATTGTATTTCTTGAATTTCACATGTAAAAACTGTGTTTGTGCTTCATGTCTCCGCCCTCAACCCATACTTCAGTACATCTGGCATCTGGCATCCCAACTCTCCTACTGACACGCTTGCCTGTCGGCACTGGGGTCTCTGCGTAACACTGCCACAGGGTCATGGCTTTTTCCCCGGGTCTGTTCCCATATGTAAACTCGGAGTGACTCAACTGAAGGGAAATGTCTAACTAGGTTACGTAGGTAACCCACGTTCCCTGAAGGAGGGATTGGTCTCTCATGCGAGTTCCCATATGTAATGTCTCCGTTCCCTCCTTCAGGAAACGTGGGTTACCTACATAACCTTAGACTTATTACTGCCTCTTGTGTTTGTTTCAGCTGGAAACTGCAGTGAAATTCATTTATTTTGTTGATTGTAGAGTCATGCATTGCCAATGAGCCTGTGCTGTAAAAATAACTGATAAAATAAAAAATAAAATAAATATAACAAAAAATAAATGAATAAATTAAATATTCAGATATCGCCATTGAATTTTGGTAAATAATTATGGATTATATATAAAATATTATAATCATGAAATATCTTTTTTTTGCAGTATATGTTATCATGTTGATGGTCCTGCAGTTGCTTGTTCTATGCAGTTACTCACATAAGGCATTGCTTTTCTTTGATTTTAAGGGCTATTCATAGACCTTCATTACATCACATTAACACACTGCTCAATTTTGTGTTCATGACTCTGAGCCGGTCAGAGACTCCTAAAGGTTACTCAGGTTAAATGGTATTTGATAAAAATCAGGAGATTTCCCACTCCCGTTTCCCAGGGTTGCTTCAGCCTACTGGGAATAGAGGGAGAAGGCTGTGTGTCTTCCCTTGTGAGGTGATGGAGGAGCAAAAAGGGACCCTGTACATGTGTGTGTGTTGGTAAATAAAAAAGCTTTCCACTGTTTATCAAGCCACAGCAAATCCAATTAGCCCATGGCCTGCCTCCCAACCCTATTAACCTGCTCAGCTGTGAGAGCACTCAGCAGCGCTGCCAATATCTCATTTCTCCCGCCGCCGATAAGATCGGCTCCAGATATTCAATGGGTTTCACTTCAGCTCGGAGGCCTTAGGACTCAGCCGAGCAGCCCTTGCCGGGTCTTTGTCTTTGGGCCGTCCGTCTGGCTTTCTTCTGCCAGAACGACAAACGCCGTCTTCCCAAGAGCGGCAAGAACCAGGCGAGAAAACGAGCCGTCAGGACAGTAAGTCTCGGAGATCAGGCACAGGCAGCGTCTGACAGGAGGGAGACTGATTTTTCTTATCATGGCCGGCCCACAAAGGCCCAGGCCAGGCCCGGGTGATTAGCATTCCTCGCCGGAGATGTGTCAGCTCGCTTCTATCACACAGACAGATTGAGCCTTTCACTCAGACCGGCTGCTGACTGACACATGGCCCGGCCAGGAGGACAACATTGTTATTTGAGTTCAGAAATCAATTTGTATCAAATGTACACTGTAATTTATTTGTTGGCTTTGAAGGAAACCTGGCTAAGATAAATGGGAATGGACTGTTTTCTTCTTCTCCTCTCGGCCGTAGCCGAGCTGATAAAGTTCTTGTGAAACCCGTGATAGTTCCAGTCAGAGCCAAAGTGACAAAACACGTTTAAAGTTGCGCAGTGATCTCTAAATCTCAAAAAGAACACCTTGTTGGACATGATAGAACATTTCTACCTTTTCCCTCCCCGCCGTCACGGCGCCGCTGACATGCAGCTTTAGTCGTTTTTTTATTTATTTTTTTCCACTGACATTTTCTTTATCTGCCTCATCTCATGGGGAGAGATGTTTGTAGAGTTTTCTTTTTTTTTTTTTTTACTCCATCACCGGCGAGCCTCCTAGCTCAGAGATCAAGATGTTCTTTCAGGATTAAAAAGATTCATTTCAGCCTCTCATGTATCAAGCCTCTGAAACAATATTCATATGCTGCGATATGTTTTCCAGATCATGCCGATCTGTATGTTAGATGTTTGCTGCATGTGTGATTTGCAGTGTTTATCCTGTTTAAACATACCAGTGAAATATTGGATCAATACCATGCTTAATGTATCATTTTTAATATTTTTTTTTTCCTATTAAAGTTTTTTTTTCTACTTTAATCAAACTGAACCTATACTTTATTTTGAGATGCCAGGAAGTCTGTCTCTGTGAAAGCTGGTGGACAAAGACAAACCGCAAGACAGATAACAATAAAAGTAAGCAATTGCACCAAATATTTATCAGACTAGCTTTCCTTAATGAGGCCAGGTGATCCTGTGCTTCACAATTAGTGATTTCAATCCCATCTAACCTGAACATTTAAGTGTAAAGTATACTAACTCAGCATCCGGGTGCTTCTCTTCGTTCAGTCTGACCTTTAAGCTAATACCGTGTTGTGCTGCCGAGCTCTCCTTCGTTATGGATTTAGACCTCATAATCAATATTTTGGGCAAGATAAGTTGATGATGCAAATCCTGTTGGCATGCCATCTGATAATAAAAATGAAATCGGTTAAGACAGTCTGATCACAGAACAGCCACTGTCTCTAATTGCTCATATTAATTACTTAATTTCATTAATAATGCATGCACATTTTTATGTTGTTGAATATTCTGTGTTTCAGTAGGTTTTCTGATGAGCAATACATGCAATATATGATGTATATTTCCCCACATCAAGACTGATATTATCACAAAAGGCTACATATAATTCCATACATAAAACTATTTAATACAATTTTTGAACATATATAAACCCCCCTTTTACATGTTAATTATGTCTATTTATATATTTTATAGTGTTATGTGTAGCAACCATATATGTCAACAATACATATTACTTGATGTATATGTTAATATATTAAAATAATAAATAAAGACAAAAATTCTAATAGGTTTCATATTTGTTTATTAGTGCCGTCAAACGATTATTCGCATGCAAAATAAAAGTGCTTTTATTTTACATTATATATGTATGTGTACTGTGTATATTTACTGTGCATATACAAATACACAAAGATACAGTATATATTTTGACAACATTTACGTTTATACATTTATTTATTCCGTTATGCATATATATATATATATATATATATATACACACACACACACACACACACACACACACGCCCAGTATACATGTAAACAAAAAAAACCAAACATTTATTTTGGATGTGAACAATCATGATTAATCGTTTAACATCACTAATGCTTACACAATATTATATTTCACATATCAAAATGTGAATGTAAACTGATAAACTGCAAAGATGAAAATATCTTTTCTAACAGATTCTAATACGGCATTGATTTCCTGTTTTGCTTTGTATGTAAACTTTCTATATTTATGCAAATGCAATCAGCATAAAGTGCTCCCTTCTCTTTCATTTGTTCTATCACAAACATCTGTGGAGGAGAGCTAGTGCAACCTAATTTAATAAACTATGGAAAACACACACGCATGTAAACACACTCCGAGTCTTTTTACAGAACGTTGAGAAACAAATTTTCATCTCTTCTTGCAAAAATAAGATCTATGAAGACGTCCGATTCTATTAGACGCTAGAGTCAGAGTAGCATCTCTCTCTCTCTCTTCCACAGAGCTGGAGAAAAAAAAACAGGTGGTTATCTGAAACACATCAAATATGTGCTGAGCCTCTGGCTTGACACTGGAAGCTTTCTTAGTTCATTTCTTCATGGGGGCCAAAAGCATGCTGTCCTGAATTGGAGTCCAAACGCAGATATGCAAATGCCCTCAAAAGGAAGACCGATTGAAAAAGGATGTCTCTGAGGCTCAAAGCGGCGTACTCTAAAGCTAAACAAGATTAGGAAAATTGAATCATTTCAAAAGCTGTGGGCAGAATGTAAACTTGTTAGCGTTCTAATCCTTAGGCCAGGTGACTGGTTTAACGTCTATCTACACGTCGGAGAGAGATGGCCACGAGAGCCCAACGCCGCAGCCAGTTTTACTGGAATGAAATAACAGGCCAGCTCATGTTCTTCAGAGAAGAGCGAGCTCCGCTTTCATTTGTAACCTTTCTGTATCAGCCGGACTCCAGTCGTCCAACACAGTTTCCATCCTGTTCGACATAATTCACTTTCTGCGGACCAGATGTTGTGCGGAGACGTCTCGAATGTTTTCGGGAAGAAAAGGCTGGAAGAAGGAACCTCAAACTGATCATTTATTGTGATAGTTTGTACGTTTCTCCTTGTGTCTACACGGCCTTTGTGAACCGTGTTAACTCTTGCAGCGCTGGGAACGGCCATGTTTCTCTCTGCTCGCTTCCTGTTGTTTATCTTCATCATTCCAGCTCCATGAAGCCCAACCATGTTTGTTTTCACAGCACATATACTTCCCTACATTTTATTAATTCTGAACTTATTTCTGGTAGTTTATTTGTTCCCTTATCGAGTTGCAATGCTCCTGAAAACCCCATAATACCACATCCTCTCTAAACACGACCCCTCTGAGGATTCTAGATGCAGAAAATTAATATTTTTTCAGTCATATTGCACCCAAATCCATTTTTTGGGTACGCTAAGTTGACGCAAATACTGTTGGCTTCCCATCTAATAAAAATATGAAATCAGTATTGAAAGTTTGATCACGGACCGAACAGAACAGCACTGTGTCTGACTGTCATCTTAATTAGCCTACATTTTTCCTTTAAAAATGCATATTTATTGTTATTATCTTGTTGCATATCATGTTTTTAAATAGGTTTGCTGATGAGCAATATCTGGAGTACATTGGCATTAATCTCAATCAAACAATAGTTGGGTTAAGTAAAAAAAAAAAAAATATATATATATATATATATATATATATATATCTTATATGGCATCACTGTGAAGAATATTTTAAGCCCTGTATTTGACAGGACAGTAAAGAGAGCTTCTGTGCTATCCAAGCTCATCAAATTCTATGACCATGGACCAGTGCTGAGAGTTCATGGGTGACCAAATTCTGCTATTATTTGTTCACCTAACCCTAACCCTAACCCAAACACATACAGTACGAATCTTTATTAATTATTATTAATTATTAGATCACATGTGTTTTATAGTATGCTCACAACACAACAAAATAAATGCATGTCTTAAAACCATGGCGAAATATTAAATATTAAAAAGATTTGAAATGTACTATCAAGGCAAATTTAATTTTACATTGTTACAAAGTGTTGTGTACTTGTGTACTATGTGTACTTAATTGTGCTTAGAAAGAGTTGTGGAAGTGTTTCTTTTTATGTCATTAATATTATTATTAATACTTGCACTATACTAATGCAAGTCAGTAAAAAAAAAAAAAAAAACTTAACAGAATTGAGGTGCATTACAAACGCACATATGGTGAACAATACAATGTCATAAATTTGCACACTCTCACATAAATCTCTAAAAAAAACTCAAGAGGTCTTTTTTGTCCTTTTGGAGCTTGACACTCATGACTATGAACTTGCAAAGAGCAGCATGATGTTGCCTCAAATATTCTCCTTTTTGTGCTCCACAGAAGAAGAAACATATTACTGAGAAATGACTGAATGACTCATGTTTCATGAGTATTTTTCTCCAAAGTTAGCTTCTGAATCTCTGAAACATCCGAACCTTGAAGTCTAACGCCACATCTTAGGTTTTTAACTGAATATTTGCAGTGAGCAGAATAAGGGCACGGTCTCAGTGATTTACAGTAATAGTACAGTAATGTGCTGCTTATGGCTGTATAAAGCACTGGCACTACATGGTGACTATAGCATTTAATCAGCTGGGAAACTCTTTCAATATGACCTTTTGTACTTTCTATTCATAGCGGCATGAGATCTGTGCCATATTAACAGCACAGCGATCTCTTTCCTGCTCCGATCTCCAATGTCTTTGTGGGAAATAAATATTGAGCAGTCTCGCAGATCTCTGGACATGTGTACAGTCGTACTCACCCTAACAAGCCCGTTATTGGCATCATTAGTGATAGAAACTTCCTCTTTTTAATCCAAGTTTATTCACGTTTAAGCTGATTGGTGCGGTTACATTCTGCACTGGTACACTAAATCTCCATGACGTGTTGTAGAGACGCCATAAATCTTTCATTATAAGGGCTTAAGCAGCATTCGTGACCTGACAACAGGGGAACATGATCACAAAATCCAATCGCCATGTAATGTGTCACTGACCTCTCTTGTCTCTGTTTGTCAGGGACACGAGCTAGCTTTACTGCCACGACTCTTAAACGCTATGCTAACTCCTAAACATGAGCTGCTGGATTTATTTTGGCCTAAATGTACTTGTGAAGCACCTTACCGCAAATCCAGACCATCAGATTTACGGCATAGAGGGATATATATTTAGTGGCGGGTTAAAAGGTGAGTGTTACTTAACTTGATAATTTTCTCTCACAAATTATGTCCATTCCTGGTGAATAAGACACTGACTTTTGTTATTTTAGTTTTATTTTATTTATTATTATTATTTTAGTTACTTTTTATTAATGTTTTAAATTTGCGTTTATTTCAATTATTTATTATTATTATTATTATTACTTATCAATTACTATTTATGTTTCATTTTGTTTTAGATTTAAATAAGGTTAGAGCGTAACCTTATTTTTTTTTTTTCTTACAAAAATGTTAACAATAACAGTCCTGATCATCCTTTTGTTTCCTAATGCTTTCCACTTAATTTTCCCTTAACTTAATAATAATTAAGTTAATAATGCTGAGATTAAGCAAAAACTAACTAACTCATTAAACACAAGTTTCACATATGAGAAGTCTTTACAACTTGCATTAATTTAGCTCATTAAAACAAATATTAAATAGATAATTAAAAAAACATTATATGCAATTAAACACTTTTTTTATGTCGTTTTATGTCTGTTGAATATAGTTTAGCTGAAATGATTTGAACGAACAAGTTGATTATACTTATATTATATAATTTAAGGCAGCAGCTGAATTTACGTTTTTAAGCTACACAGTAAAAATGACCCATCGCTGAATAAAGGATCTGTTCACAAGGACTCTATATGATGATTTTTACCCCTGTGTGTCATTGATCGTTGACTATTAGTGGAAGTGATGAAATAGACCGTATTAAAGGACCTCCCGATCTTGTTCTGGGAATTAATGGGAAGCACAATGTGCTCTTCCTAATTAATTAGATTAGCGGTTATTAAAGAAATTGGTGACAGTGAGTCAAACTCCAACACCTTAGTCTGCTCCTGAGGATTTCTTGCTAATTTACTGCCTTTCTTGAAAAGATTAATTTGGACAAATGCGTTGACGGTGCTGCTGTGAATGAGCCTCAGCGCAGATGGGAAAATAAGCTGTTTTAGCTCTTCATTAAAAACACAATCCCACACAATCTCGAGGGTGGAATAAGACACATCTCCATTAAGTAATTAAGTCACGGCAGGATGGAGATCACTTTAGGAGCAGAGCTGGAAATCACTGCTGTCATATGAGATGGCGATATAGTCACGCCTCGCAGCAGATCCCTCATGATCTCACCATCTTCAGACTTACCTCGGGATCGCAGATGATTATTAGCTAATAACTCAAACAAATGCTACTGCTGGAAAACACAAAGCTTCACAGCGGTGTCGGAACTGCCTGAGTTGCTGCTGAAGACCCAGATAACTTCTAGTTCTGCTAAAAGATAAAGGGAATGTCTGAAGGGACAGTGCTGAGGATATATCTCAGCTCATATGTGGTCCATTTCTCTCCAGCAGACAGTGAGGTGAGACACAGAGATTAGCCAAACCTCTGTGTCCTTGAGTTTACTTTTAGTCTGCTTTTTTATGTACTTCTCAGAAATGATCTTAAAATTACATATAAGTATACTTGACTTAATAAAAAAATCAAGTGAAGAAGAAACCAAAACATCAGATGCTTTCATATGTTATCTAACACCGTCATTAGACATAAAACAGCATCAAAACTTTATGGAATAAAATGTCGACTGATGAAGAGATAATAATGTCTGTCAAGCTATGGGGTGTTGATCGGCTTTTCTATGTCTTGACTATCATTCTGAATCCAATTCATAGACTTTTTTATTTTCATTTTGTTTATTTCTTTATTTTTATTCATGAAATGTATCCACATTCAAGTATTTAAGAAAAGAATGAATAAACCAAGAATAAAATGTTTTTGTTTACAAGCAGATAACTTGTTCTTTCAGATGATGTGTTTGTTCAGATATTCATATAACAAATTATATGCAAATTAATACCTGAATAAGGACATAGTAGTATACTTAAAGTATGAGGTAAAATGCACTTAAAGAAAACATATGAGCATACTTTCAGAATAAAACTACTAAACTAGTGACAGAGACGTGTATTAAAGTACAAGTATTTAATTAGTAAACTATCAGTATACCTAAACGTTCACTTTCAGTATAGTTGCAGTACAAGCATAACACACAAGCAAACATAAAATCTACAAAGTTGTGACGCTGACAGTGCATGATAAATAAAGTTATTCACAAGTTCGTACTTGTCGGCAATTTAGTACATGCAAGCTTGTTTGACGTGCTGCCCAAGGAGAATACTCAGGTTTAGGAGGGATGCCGAGCCCTAGGGTAAACAGCTCTAAGGGCTCAGGAGAGGAAGGAGGTGGACAGCCAGTTCCTAACCCTGAGTGCTCCGAAAAAATGGAAAATAAGGACAGCCACCAAACAAGTGATCGCCCCAAAAGAGGCAAGCTAAAAAGAAATGGAATGCAAAAGAGCTAATGCTTGTAGCCCCTGTAGAGAAAATGAGACAAAGACATGGTTATGACATTGAAGTTTGAGACCAAGGCTGGGGGACTGAGACCAATGCTCGGGGGCTGAGGCAGCACTAGGTAGAGAGGGAGATGCTAAAGTTTGGAGGGTGTGTTTAATGGTGAGCTTATCTGAGCGGATGTAACTTTTAAAAGCGTTAGAAGACCATCGCCCTACAGTCTGTATTTTGAAGCTGGGAGAGGCCTTTCTCAGCAGCGGAAGTTGCGGCTCCGATTCTGAGGGAATGGGAGGAAGAGTTTTCGGTTGGAATTCCAGTCAGCTGAAGGATACGTTTTTGAAACCAGAAGCGGGATACTGGTTTGTTGAATTCATCCGTTAAAAGGGCTTCAGATGGGGGAACAGAATAAGATTTTCTGTGATGAAGAAAGGCCTGCAGAGTCTGAAAGGGTTCAATTGGCTTTGCAGCGTGAAAATGTAATGATTTTTTTTTAAGCTGGCAGGTCTTACTTCTCTTAAAGAAAAAGGAAATGGTTTTGCTATCTGAGATGGAGAGGTCGTAAATAGTAGGATGAATGCTCGGGTCGAATTGGGAGTTAATGGTAAGCTCCGAGCATCTCAGGAACCCAAAGAAGGCTAGAGTGAACATGGCGTCTAGGGTTCGGGATAGGTAACCTGATCTGAAGAGAAAAATGCAAATTGTTGAGGGGTTGCCATTTATCTCGATAAATCAGGTTTAGACCTTTAGATATCTTTAATAACATGCTAGTTTGGAGAGTCGGCGATTAGATTATGGGAAAGTGGAATATGTTTTGCAGACATGACAAATTGATTGCAGGCGGAAATCCAAATAAAGCGTCTAAGGAGGGGCATAATGGCAGGGGAGTGGGAGCTAGAAGGTAAGAATAAAAGTAGAATTTTCCATTCCATGTTTAAGGAACGTAATCCAAAGCAAGAGTTTGTGTAAGCAGGAATCAGGTGGGGTGATTTGGTCTTTGAGTTTGGGGATTGACGAGGCGAGCGTGAGCAAGTGGGAGACGAAGGGTCGGCCTTGGGGGATTAAATGCATGGCCAAATGTAAGTGTCCTAGAACTGACAGGAGTTCGCGTTTAGAACACGTTTTTTTGTTTATTTTTATTTTTTGATTAGGTTGGAGGCTATAAGAATAGAGTGGTCTACTTTCTCTTTTGGGAGAGAGGCTGTAAAATTTTGGGAGTCCAAGTTGATGGCGAGAAATTTGATAGATGTACTGGGGCCTGAATTCTTCTCTACATTTTACATTTATTCATTTAGCAGACACTTTTATCCAAAGCGACTTACAGGTGGGGAAAACAACAAGCAATTATTCATACAGAGGCAAAAACAACTTAGGAAGTGCTCATAATACTGTACAACAGGCAATCTTCAAATAAGTGCAGGCTACAAAGGGAAAGAAAGAGTTGGGTTAATTTTTTTATGATGTCAAATAGTGTTGAAAGAGATGGGTTTTCAGAAGTCGTTTGAAGGTAGTAAGGAAGTTTCGGATAGCAATGGGAAGATCATTCCACCAGCCAGGAACGGTGTAAGAGAATGTTCTGGAAGGAGATTTTGTGCCTCTTTGTGATGGTACAGTGAGGCGTCGCTCACTTGCAGATCTCAGAGTTCTGGAGTGAGTGTAGATTGGTAGCAGTGAGTTGAGGTAAGCATCAGTGCCTTGATTTTTATGCAAGCTTCAATTGGGAGTCAGTGCAGGGAGGTGAAGAGACTGACATGAGCCCTTTTGGGCTCGTTGAAGACCAGTCGTGCTGCTGCGTTATGAATCATTTGTAGAGGTTTGATAGTGCATGAGGGAAGACCGGCTATAAGAGCAGTAGTCCAGCCTGGAGATGACCAGGGCCTGGATAAGAAGTTGTGTTGCCTGCTCTGTAAGAAAGGGCCTGATCT
>JAUMHI010000058.1:754500-785038 GCA_032359435.1 Enteromius unitaeniatus | reverse complement strand
CCCAGATTGGCGGGAGCGCGATGCGGAAGTGCCCAAGGTACGTGGCGAAAAAGGGTCCGGGTAGGAACTAAAATTCCAGTGAAGGTTCCCGCTGCAGTCCACCGGAGAGCGCCACAGAGGTGCGTCTTGTGACAAGAAGATTGGAAAAATGATGCCTGCTCTGATGAGCTCCATTTCTGCTGCAACATTCCTCCACAACAGCTTATACAACTTAGTGTCAGTGGTATCTGTTTTACTAGAGCATGGTTTCCAGGCACTCTTTACACCAATACTTTGGAACTACAAGTAAGAGGTTACTGAATGCAGCTGCAGGGACTTCAGCATTTATAGCCTATATATATATATATATATATATAAACAATTATAATGCATATAAAATGTATCTGTATTATTTCTGCCATGGTATTGAAAGACCACCAATTGTGAATACGTTCTATGAAGCAAACTGACATACAAAACTGTCTAATATATGACAGCCTGTCATATGCATGGATTTGCTACAGGAGGCCTTTATTCACTTGAGCCATGTGACGGACGTTTTATTCTGGATACACATGGACTTGTTGAACAAAAAAACCTGCCAGCTGACGTAATAAAGCTTGGGAAAGCAAGAAAAAACGTTTTATATCCAAGTGGAAAGAAAATCATATAAACCTACGGTATATAGGATGCTTTAAGGGTTAGTAAAACAAGGACTAATTTTCATTTTTGTACGTTCTGACTTGAAATGTCCACTGCGTGGTGCTATAACTGAAATGCTGTGTTATTTGAAGTTGGTATGAACAAAAATTAATGTGGCGCAAAATGCAAGTATGTAGTTTGGGCTTGTTTTTAAAATTTTGAATCTTTCAGCTTTTTGTAAGTCATGTTTTTGACGGGATTCATACACAAGGATTCTGATTCCAACTCCATTCTGCCTCAGCTATCGATCAAGCTTGTTACACCCAGAAAGCGAAACATATGGATCTGTAATCATAACAAGTGCTCATTGTTATATCCCCCTCTAGTGTTCACTTCTGTTGGAAACTGCAGTAATATGTATTTATTGTTATGTATTTCTTGTCAGAAAAATCCCCAGAGGAGTGTAACATGCACTGTAAACAGACACATCCAAGTGCTTAAATGTACAAAAACTATTGTTACGTTTAATCATTTACCAGATGCTACAAAAGTAGCAATCAAATCAGCAAAATAGCAACAATAAAGTCTCAGTAAGCTTAGTTTTAGTACTTAGCAGTAGTTGTTTATCCACTTTAAAAAAGGAAAATACACAGGTGTATCAGTGCACCAAAAACCAATCGAACCAGTTTGTCGACAACAGCCTCAAATCCCCTGTCAGCCCCTGCATGAGGAGCCAGGAGAGATGCCCTAAACATGTCCTCTCTAACACAGAGGATTCCTCACTGTTGTGTTGAAATGTTGGCGCGGAGGAGCCGCTGCCAAAGACCAGGCCTGAATAATCGTAGACTGGCTGTGGGTTTGGCTGGCTTCTCCATCAGCCATCAGGCTTCCCTCGTCCCAGGCAGGCACAGGGCTAGTGGGGGACGAGCCCAGAGACAATAGAGGTGTTTGGAGCCAGAGCTGCCTCTAGCAAAGCAGCTTTGGCCCAGGCCCGGCGCTGCAGCCGCATCAGCTCCAACAGAAGGCTGGCAGAACAATCATCTTAGCGGTACGGTTGATCCGCTGACCCGCGTCTGTCCCGCTTTATCTCTCCAACTATTTGCTTGCTGGCTGAGGCTGGAGAGCTGCGCTGTCGTGGAATGTGACGCAGCCGGAGAGGAAGTACGCTGCAGATAATGGGTCACCAGACCCCCGATGTGGGTTCACCCCGAGCTGCTCTGTGAAGAGGTCGAGGGAACAAGCTTCTAACGGTCACCAGTATGACCCATGGCTTCAGATTTTTTTCCTAAAAAATGCAAAACTTATTATATAAATTATTAATATATATATATATATATATATATATATATATATTATTGTTGTTGAACAGTTTGTGCTGATTACAAGAAAAATACAAGTTGGTCAATAATCAACGTTAAAAGTAGCTGAAAAAAGCACAAATATAAGAGCATGTCCCAGAGGGTTAATGTAGCAGTAAATCTCTTTAGTAAAGCAATGGCAGGAAAAAATATGGGCAATATCTTAGTTTTAACTGCATTTAGACAAAAGTAAAGAAAATCGTGTAATGAAAAAAATGTAGGCTATAAAAGTAGGCTTGTGTTTCAACCTAGAACAGATGATTTTTTTTTTTAAGAAGAAGAAGAAGAATAAGAAGAGATTGTAAAGATGCTATAGTAAAAAGCTGTTTTTTCCTAGCTTTTTCTATCAATGTTAAAATAAAAAAAAAATATATATATATATATATATATATGTAGTATAGTACAAAAGTCTTAGGCCACTAGTCTTTTCAGCAACACAAATTGTTTAGGTGGGTTATTTCTATCTTTTGCAGTAGCGTGTCAGTAGGAAATATCAGTTTACATTGTTTTTGTCTTTTTAGACAGACTAAATCCAGAAGAACTGTTGCAATCTTGGAGACTTGGTCACAGTTCTTCTGGATTGAGTCTGTCTCAGTTTGTTCTGTTTCTTCATGTGATTCCAGACAGACTGATGATGATCAGATCAGATCTCTGTGTGACTGTCATCAGACAATAATCTCACTGAATTATTACAATTAATGACAAAAAATAATGTTTGGAAATTGAAACAGATATTTCCAACTGACACACAAAAGATGCATATATATATATATATATATATAAAAGTAGGCTTTAGATGTTATATATATATATATATATATATATATATATATATAGTGAAAATAAAAATGGGGGGTAGGAAAAGACAATTCTGAGAAGAAAAGACTGAATCATGAGCTACATCATGACACATGACACATCATTACATTTGTTATTGTTGTTGTTTTTATTAGACAGTAGGAAACAAATGAAAATAATAATGGAAGCTCACATCTGCCACATAAAAAAATAAAACAAATAATACATAAACAAGGTGTAATTGTAACTTTTTCCGAAGTATATTTAGCATCTTTACATTTCAAGAAAGGATAAATTGTGAAATACATAGTAAGATAAAAAGTTGCAGTCACTTTTATTATTGTTATTATTCAATGGGAGAAGCAATATTATGTATGTGTGTTACCCTGGTGGTGTTTTGTCTTTGTGTATACTTTGTGTTTTAAGAACAGGAATTTTTATCATGATGTCTGCTTTATGTGGCTTCCAGTTTTACTGCCTGTATTTCCATGATGGTTATCAGTGCATATATTTATGTAAAAAGCAGATTGTGGCAGTTCGAGCTGCTTGATTCATTAATATTAAATGAGAATAAGCTGATAAATTTACATGCACCAGTATCCCATCCCATAATACCTGAAACCTTTTGACATTATTCAAGATTCAGTCAGATTTTTTTCAGATATTTTCACAATCAGTTAGTTAAATTAAAACAGAAATATCAAAACAGCAGTCTGAAGTCAATGCTTTCTGAAATGTTGAGGTCATGTGGTGTTAAGGGCATAGAGAATGACCTCTGACCTCATTGTAGCAGTCAGGGTTCAGAGTTCATCTGTGGCTGAGGTAGGAAATGTTGGCAGCTTGCTAAACACGCATAGCAGACAGATGAAAGAAGCCGACCTACACAGGAAGTGCTCAGTGCTGCTCAGTGAAGGGCATTGTGGGCCAGGTGTTCCCTCTCCGCCTTTGCTCTCTGGACTCATGAAGCACACACACACACACACACACATATATATAAATGTGCTTTGTGTCTTGTAGTACTGATAATCTGCAGCTGAAGCAGATGATATAAATGTTCCTTCTTTTTATGAATTGTGCTTTTCCTGCAGATACACTTTTAAAGGGGTTTTATGCAAGTTTATATGGTAAATTAAAAAAAACACATTATTTTCATGCCGTGCATTCTAAAAAAACGAGGTGCAGAGGTAGAATTGCCTCTCTTTCTAGTCTCTGTGCACAGCCAGCATAGACTGCTCTGTCAGCTTCAGGAACCAGTCCTCCGTAAATGTGCTGAGCACACTCCAGTATTTGTGTTCAACTGTTCTGGAGCAGTGTTGAAACACAACTCAACACTGATTTCTAGTTGTGTCCTCTTCTGGAAACACAAACAAAGTAGTTTGATTTTCTCAACGACACACAGCGTCTCCAGAACATGGCGCCTGCAGCAACACTACAGACAGAATAATAGCTCATAAAATAGCTTATAAAAAATAAACCCATGTAGAAAAGTTTTATAAAGAATATCTCTTTGGTTTTGAAACTTTTTTTTTGAAACAGCTTGTAACACTCCAAAGAGAAAAATAAATGAATAAAAAAATCACTGACTTGCAGTCATGTCATTCTGAACTGCAAATCACAAAAAAGATATTTGAAGAATATTTTTGTCCATACAAGAACTACTGAGGTTTAATTAATTTATTTATTTAGTTGTTGGAATAGCATAATGCTATTAAAGTCATTATGGCATTGTCTCTCCTTTTTTTTACATTATAATACTCATTTCACCACCACATCACTATATTCTATTTGAAAGAACATGTAATTTATATATATAAAACACACTTTGTTGACTAAATTATTACTGCACCTACTAGTAGTTCACATTAGAGTGTTAGGGTTAGAATAAGTTGACATACTTGGCAGGAAACCCTCAAAATAAATAGTTATCCAATGTTTAGTGGACTGTCTAATACTCTAATGAAAGTAGACATGCACTATTTAGGCAACGTTACTCAGTCAACAAAATTTACATCAGAATTAAGCGCTGAATTAATCTTAATTTATATATCAAACAAATAATATTCCTATTCACAGTATTAAAATATTAAAACAAATATAAAAAAGGTGGACTGATTCTAGATTAAAGATTAAAAATGGCAGCACAGCCATGCTTGATGTGGCGAAATGCACTAAGAATGTGGATCAACATTAAACGAGAAGAAAGTAGTTTGACGCAATTCTTCTAAGCATCGGTTTCCATGGTGACTCAATGATTTGATGCAGTTTTGAGAACATCTTTGTGTGTTCACCACAAATACTGAACTCACGCATTTTTGGAAGCCATATCCACAAGAAAGAAAACACACACTTCACCTTCATTAACAATCTTCATCTACAAGCGCTTGGATATTTTTCTTCTTGTCATATTTGGACCTCAGGTTTGGGATTAGTGTCTTGCGTTATACAATCCCAAATTGCTATTTTGCATTCCACTCTGGTTTTATTAATGAGATGAAAATAAAGGCTTCCTCTCGTAATGCTGCATTTTCATGCTTGCCACGCTCCGTGTATCTGAAAGAATAAACAGTGGTATCAATGGCTGGCCAGAAAGTAGCAGCATAGAAGCTGCCGTGAAAATTGTTTATCTAGCTGCAGAATGCTATTCAACTGGGACTGCGGCATAATGATGCTGCGAGAACTGTCAGCTTTGCAATTAAGTCAGTCTTCAGATGCTTTCCAAGCAATTCATTAACTTAACACACTCCTGCTAAATGTGTTAAAACAGATCAGTAATTACTGAAGAAGTTTGTGCATTAAAGAGCTTAACTTTTTTTGAGGAATGCTGAAGAACTTTGTTACGTATTACAGTGTAATTATGCTTTCTCATTAGTCTCTTGCTGATGTGAGATTTTTAATTGCTTTGCTATTGAGAGTCATTAGAAACAATAGTTTTAAATGAACACTCCTCTGCTCCTATCTGATGTCTTAAGAAGTTCTGAATGCTGCTTTTCTGTTCCTAATGAATGTCACTGGGCACGCTACAAATTTACTGTATTATTGAGCATAAAATAAAAAGGTTCAGAAATTACACCTTTATTTTTTTGGTAAAAGCAATAATTAGCAAATGTATTAAATGCAAATTATATTTGAGCCATTGACAATATTTCTCATGCACTTAATGGACCTGATATTATCAATACCTCATAACTTTTATGGAAGTCTTCCAAAGACTAATCTTCAAAATTTGTCTTCAAGTTTTTGCTCAACTTAAGATTGTGTCGATTAGATTTGTTGTCATATAAATTGATGTAGTAAACAAACCTTGGAATCTTCACGATGTGCTGCATCTCATGCCCGAAAATCAAAACCACAGCCTACATTTTCTTAAAAAAAAAGTTGACTAGACCTCAGATCATTTTATTTTTTTATTTTTAATGAAGCTCAAGGACACTTAATTTCACATGTCAGAAAACTGACGCGCTTCAAAACCGAAAGCACTGCTCAACCACACCACAGCGGTGGAGAGTTTGAAAGAAAGTTTGGAAATGGGAATGTTTTAATTCCCTTTGGTCTCTAATTGAACTGAAGTTGGAAAGCGCCGAAATGATGAATTGTTCAAGACTCAGTAATCTCCCAAAGGAGGTCACTAACTAGCACCCTACTGGAAGCGATGAATTCCTGAAGACATTTTTTTAATCAACTATTAGAAGCCTGGATCGAACTAATGTTGAAAACCTGGTCAAAAAGGAGCGGCCTTAAAAATTGCTCCTAAATCTTTTATTACGCTTCATCACCAAATCTTGCATTCAATAATTTTATCCACATATCTTCTTTAAGTGAGCACAGGTATTTCATTTGTTTTTGGAACTAATTGATTACAGGCCTCATTGATATGTGCTTTGATTATTGAGAGAGAGAGAAAAAACAAAACATGATTTGTGTACAATTTAGGCAATGTTTACTAAAAACGTCAGTGGATGAGCTGAGATCAATACGGTGTGCAATTACTCAGCCCCAAAAATAAATACGGATACAGATAAAGATTATTTTTGACTTGAAAAATGACCTCAAAATAAATTACTATTTGGGGGTTGATATTGTTATTTGGGGGACCTTTTTGTGAGTCAACACTGCAACCAAAAAAAAAAAAAGATGCATAAGCTTGTCCTTTGAGTTTTTGTTAAGCAAAATAATCTTATTTCAAACCGAAACAAGGTTATTTTGCTTACCCTACTGGCATATTATTTTGCTTGTTCAAAGGAAAAGCACTTAATTTTGACTTTATTTTCTTTCTTTGTTTATTTTTACTTATCTAAAAAAAAATCCTTCTTTTGGGTGAAAACAAGAAAAAAAATTAAAGAAAAGTAAGAAAGCAGAAATGTCACGTCGCTCGACTAAGGTCTAGTAGTCAAAAATGGCCGACCCTGATGGAGCTCTGATGAGGGAAGCCCGCGTTAGCCTCGTGTGTTGGATATTTTTCAGTTAATACTGATCCGAAGCCAAGTATAAAGTGCCTTTAAAATCTAAAACACTTCTATCGGCGCCTTTGCATGCCTGCCAGTTGGCCACGTTTGGTAATATCTCAAAAGTGGAGCATTAATCTCAAAGCCTGGCTAATTAAACAGCATTAAACAGATTAATTTGTTCTTTGAGTAAGTGGCTGAACCACTAGCTCCTCCGAACGGTCCGCTGTGCTCTGTCTATTTCATCTGGGCAAACGTTGTGCTTTCCTCCCTCCCTCCGCCTCCAACTGATGTGCTTCCTGGGTCACGGAGGCGAAAGAAGAATTATATGCATATAAATGTCCCTTTTATGAAGTGCCTTTTGAAAAGCCACTAATAAAAATAATAAAGATAATGTCCCGGGCAGATGCATTTCACTGATCTGAGGCACGGGCCGCGGGCCTCGCAGTCATTCGTTGACAAAACAGTCATCTTATTTACACGCTCCACAATAACCCACCGCAAATGTCGAAAAGAGGAATAAGGGGGGAAAATAATTAGCATATTAATCTTTTTTATGCCGTCATCTTTCAGGTCCGGGAGAGCACGGTGTAATTTAAATCTAAATGCTTTCCTGGCATTAGAATTCATTTTAGATGGGTCAATTGTTCTGTAATAAAAGGATGGAAGGTGTACTTCATGCAGGAGATTTATGTTTGCCATTTGTTCATATTCATGTGCTACTGAATACCCTCAATTCAAATGGTGATGGCAGCTCATATCAGCCTCAGTGCAGCCCCACACATCACTAACCACCAGCAATGAATTTCATTTGCAGAACAAAAAAAAAAGAAAAAAACTAAAGGGAGAAAAGAGAAAACGGGGGGAAAAAACACGCTGAAATTAACTCCACCGGTTTATTGATTTTTTTGCTCAACAGAGGCCTGTATAACAGCTCTATTGCCCCCATAATGATTAGTGACAAAAGTTTAATTAAGCAATTATGAAGGCAATAATAGAGTTGTCGGGTTTGCTTAGCTTTAGACTGTTTAAGACTTATCTCCTTGCCGCACATCATAGCGGCAGAAATCTGCTTTAGGAGATTAATGCTGTGAGAACACAGATGCCCACTCTAATACCCCCTCCACCGCGCTGACGCCTCGCCCAGGACCACAACACAAGCGTCCCTTTATCAAATTACAACTCGGTTTTTCATGAATATGTAGTATGAGGGGAGTGGGGGGAGCCAGTTATGGCTTTAAGGTGTAATTATAAAGACGTACGACACAAACGACACGCGCCGTTCTGTTTCAGTCATCTTTGCTATGAAATGCGCGTGATAATTTTGTTGTGAATAATGATGCACGGTGCTCGGAGAGCCTGTGGAGCTTCCAGCTGTTTGTCGGTGGGTATTTCTGAGAGCGCCTTAATGTGCTAATCGATTAGTCCTCTGTCTTTTGTTTCCCGGGTCTGTTCCTTTATTTCATTAGATTTTCAACCCTCTCGGATTCTTGCAGATACATGGGAGACTTTTATGCGCCGGTTTGATAGCAGATTCTTGAAAAGGGCTGGATGAGAACGGTCTCGTCGCAGAAACACTATCGTTACTTCAAAGCCACAAACTGAGCTTTGTTCATTCAATTCAAAATGTAGTTTTGTGCTTCGTTCGCTATGTGCTAGCGTTCCGTTCATATGCCTTTTATGCCAAAACCCATGCATATATCTCGTATTGCCAAAGCATTAAAACAACATAGTGTTCAACTCCGAACAGTTGACTCAGATACAGTATGCACTTAAATTTAACACTCTCTCTATTTTGTAAAATAGGGATTGACTCATCCCGCCCTTTTTGTCCAATCAAACAAGCTCTAGAATAAGAAAGGCCTTCCACGGGTCTTCTGACTAATAAAAGCAAGTAGCAAACACTCACAGCGTCGTATAAAGTAAAGGAACTAGTAAAATAAAAAGGAACATGAGTCTATGTCTAGCTAGAGTGCACTAGTTTGCAACCACACATGCTCAAATTTTAGATAGAGATTGGCCTGCTAATAAGGACAATTTAAATATGCCTGACTACTGGAAAAACATTGTGGTTTTTCAGCATTATATATCAAGGAAGCGTTTGACACGGACCATCTTTTAATGCTGTCGTGCAGTTCTGCTGTTTTTAGAGAACCGACAACTCTCTGCTTTCATAAAGCCCTTGCAAAAAAACCCAGAATAATAACGTTAAGCTGAGTTCTCATCATCATCGAAAACTCTTTGCACTCAGGCCACAACTACACAGCAAAAAATAAGACTATTATAAGCTTCGCAGGGCAGATTTGAGAATGCTTACACAGGCTTTTATGCTTGTGTAGCTTAAGACTGCAAATCGAACCACAGATTAGCCTAATGTTGAATGATACGTCTTTTGAGTTTGCCCCGAACCGGTTCCATGAATTTAATTTTACATGGATACTCAATCGGGAATCTGTGGTCATTGGGTTTAGGCTGGGGTTTAATCTGGGCCGTGTGGATGAAAACCTTGCAAACACGTTATTTGCGGCATGCATTTCTCTCTCGCATAACAGGAGCATCTTCATGCAGCCAAGCTAAGCTTTTCAGCGCAGAGCTGCCAAGAGTGTGGACATCTTCTCTGTTAATGAACCGAAAATCTTAACAGACGGGTGGAAGACTACAACTCACAGATGCTCAGACAAACTGTCTGCAGATGAAAACCAGCACAAAACACCGGGAGAACAATTCTGACGTGAGTGACAAACACAGACAGAGCTTCTCTGTGGATCAATGGTAACTCCAGAGATAATAAGTCAGGAAACAATAGGCTGCCGGCCTTCGAACCGCAGCACGGCACGCAAGAGGTTAACGTCCCCCGCCAAGCCATTAGTCTGCGACTGAAGGTCGAGGTTGGTCAGGGTCACCTCTGCTGTCCTCTTTCTCAGCTGTTGTGCCAAAGAAGAGAGCGGCGGGCGGACGACTGGCTGATGCCCCGTCCCTGCTGCCTACACAATGAAATGACACACCGAAGGTGGTCTTGCATCTGGCGTGCTATTCAAACAGGCCAGGAACATGCACTGTTGCCAGATTGCAGGCTAATTAAGGAGCTCTTGGATGACCATCAGTGGCGTCTCCGGCTAAGGTGGCCCCGAACGAGGCCCTGGAAGAGGAGCGGCGAGCGAAGCCTCCCGAGAGCCGTGACCGCGGCGAAGGACGCTCCTGGCTGGCTCGCCAATCCGGCTCCAGCTTCTCGTTGTTTTTCCAGCCGCATTCGAGCCGCAGATTTAATGCAGTCTATTTAAAAAGGCAAACTTGAACAGTTTTGACACAGAGCTTCCCCATTCCGCTCGGCTTTTAGCATAATGTCTGTTTGTGACAGGCCGCGCAGCCCGGTAAAATGCGCCCAGTTTGACAGCAGCTCTCTGAGTGGAGAGTAGCAATTGTTTACCCGACTTTATTTTTGCTGCTCGCTGCCTTTATTTCCCAGTGCTGGGAGGAAAAGTGAAGAGGGCGAGGAAAAGAAAGACAAAAAAAATACAAGACATGCAGCAGAAATGCTGCTGCTCGCTAATAAGATGCCCATCATGCTCGGCGGGCTGATTTGCAGCGCTCCCCCTCTAAGTCTCCATGATTACAGCGTAAAGGCCCCGCTCTCCTCCCCAGCTGATCCTCATCTTGTTCACTGGCATTAATGACACTTCAGTCACCGCAGCTTTCAACAGGGGCCCTTCCACGGTGAACAGAGAGCTGACATTTCCTGACATTTTCCCAACTAATTACAGTACAAATAATTAAGCGTGTTCGCGTATGTAACAAATGAAGGCGAAAGCCGTCTGTCAGGGCGCCTGTGATTGATGACGCTCGGAGAGAGTTTATCTGATGGGTCCCTGCCAGCGGCTATAGAGGGAAGCAAATTTATTAGAACGAACAATGCAAATTTAGAAGTCATCTCATCCAGTTAGGCACCCGAGCAATATCCGTGTCAAGGTGAATGTGACAATGAAAGCAAAATATTTGCATTTTGTGGAGCGGGCTGAGGGGAAAATCAGAGCCAGAAGATGACAGGCCTAATTATTTCAACTCACACAGGCCAAGACAGCTGTTTCTTGTGTCCTGAACAAGGCTGTCATGCAGGTAACCAAATAGGTCTGCACACGAGCCCGTATCCGACACAGACGCGGAAATGTCTGCCGCTAATGACCAATGCTAATGTTGCTGCCATGTCTCGCAGAAACTGCAGAAGTGTCAGCGCGCACTTTCTGCAAGCCAGTCAACATTTTGCTCCATAATTATGTGTTAGAGAATTAATTCTTGTCTGTCAGTCCCCCTCGGCCCACCGCCGCCGACTGACAAAGACGAATGGCGTCAAGAAGCAGGGATGACGCCGCGTCCCTTTCGAATAATGAGTAAACTGTACAGGAAACGTATGATTCTTAATTCCTCGTTTGGCGGATTACCTGTGGCCGAAAGGGCTATTTAACACGGACCTACGCACTATATACTGCTTTAATGCATCAAACACACCTGTTATTTCAAAGAAATAGCACACTGGGGTATGAGGGGTTTCATTGTTTGTTTGTTTTTTTTACTTTAAATGCATATACATTTATTAAAAAGCTTTGACCTACCTTTTTATCCGCTTGCTCATGACAATGTCGCAATGCTTGTGCTTTTAAGGTACCGAATATCAATATGATGCATTCACATGCACTTAAGGGAATACAAGCTTTACCGCCCACACTTATAATGAAGCTAGCATTTGTACTCGGGGGCTGCTATACAATAGCTGGAGAGGATGGCAAATCCTGGTGGGTTTGGAGAAATCTACATTGGGATCAAAGTACGCCGCTTAGCTGCCTAACTCCTGCTGTAGAACAGATGGGCCCTGGTCACACGATGAGCCCTCCGAGATTCACTATCTAAAATAGCTGCTGCTTAGGTAGCTAGACAGATAGACAGAGACGGAGACAACTGGCTAATTCATTTGTGTGGCCGTAGATGCTATTTTAACCAAATTAAATTCTTCCTTTCTCCATCTTTGTCTGTTTACGCCGCACTAATATAACAGAATCTCATTAATATATTTCAGATTGGCTCATTTTTGCAAGGGTCAGCATAAACACATTGAATCAATGCCTAGGCGTTAATATTTTATTTTGAAACACAGCGACTCGTGTTTTTGGATATCCTTTCCCTGTAGCTTTGCTTTCTACTGCCTTTCTACACCAAAACTGTGCCTCACGCTTCATTCCACATTGTAATATCCATTGTGCAAACATGGCAATAAAATAGAAATAGTTTGATGTTAGCAATGTTGCTAGACTTACAATGTCATGCTCTATTATTTGATAGCACAATATCTTTTTAAGTAGTATTTTTTTACCAGTGGCTTTGAGTACAAATGTAATGTCAACATATAGCTTGCCATCTTTGTATGTATTTATACTTCATTATATATGCACCCCCTTCCCCCTCTTAGTTTGCAGCAATACCTATTCAACAAGATACATTGGATCATTCCTTTTGGACAAGGCTCTGCTGTAAGTTTTTTTTTGTTTTGTTTTGTTAATAAAATCTCTTGAAAACAAAAGTTCATTTTGACAGTGATGGTACCATGAAACACCTTATTTTAGGTTATCTTAACTAGTTGCTTAGTAGCATGCATATTACTAGAATACCAGCCATTTTTTAGTAGTAATTAACCACATATGAATGCCTTATAATCCTACGCAATACCTAAACTTAAAAAAAATTAATTGCATGCTCGACAGTAGTCACATTTCTTCAATGATATTCCTCTTATTAAAGCTGACCTCTATGGCTCCCAGATGAGCTATCATCTCACTCAATATGTTACTCAACATTTCAGAGGGCTAAAGTGGTGTCGGGTTCTGTAGCATTTGACCTCTGACCTTCCTGAAAGGCGATCTGGAGAATCTCTGGGCGTATTGCCCCCCAGGTGAAGCATCCTTCTTTGGGTGGACGTCCTGACCCTCGGGTAGAGTGGCTTTCTGTCATTGATTTCAAAGCTGGCACAAATGAAAGACTCCTGCTTTGCTGGAGACACGGTTTCCTTTTGTGCAGATGACGCAAAGCTTGGATTGTGTGTCAAAGAGAGGAGATCGGTTTCATAAACACCTCCACCGATCAAAGTTAAAAACACTCCACGCTGATTTTGGATGAAAACCCCGAGGTGAGTTGGTGTTTTGGCAGAATTTGGCAAATGCATGTGCATGTGTTAGGAGAAGGAAGTGTACCTGAGGAAAACTGAGATCTCTGTCTTCATGTCTCCCGTTTCCACAATATTTTCCGTTCTGGCTGTCTGAGTCACCCAATCTGTAAGGACAATTCTGTCAGCATCAAATACCAGTGAACGTCTATGGGTTCAGGCTGTGCCAGCAGAAAGAGAGCAGGAGACAGAGAGAAAGAGAGAGAGCTTCATATCATCTTAGCTGACTGTTCACATTCAGACGAGATAATTAGGAGTAAAACAAAGACTGTCATAGGACTTAAGAAAGAAAAGGCATTAAACAGCGTAAAACAGGTTTAACATTTTCCATTATAAAGACAGCAGTGATCCTCAAGCCCCTGGGACAGAGGACTTTGTTCGAGTGAGTCTTTGGGATGACTAATTTTGTCCTTTTTCCCTCTCTTCTTGGTGTCAGAGAATTTCAGCGACTGTATCTAGGGCTTCCTCAGAGCCTGTTTCTGCTTTGCTGGCAATCGGGAATCTTATCGTTGGATGACATTTAACGTGAAGTCTCTTCATAACATCCCTTTCAGGAATTATTTAATTTCAACTGATGACATAAGTCAATATTAAAGAACTCTTCTATATGAATTATTATAGCTAGTGTGATTACCACAGTAAAAAAGAAACATTTAAGTGATAAATTCAATGTAATACATCACTACGGTCTCTAAATGTAAATGCATTTTATGAATAAATTAATATTTATCAATTTATGAATAAACCAACACGTTTTCAAGAAAAAAAATAGCTTGAATAGCTCCTAATAAAATAAAACATCAGACTGATTTTACTGGGCCTTCTGATCACACTGCAAACATTACACTTGCCCTCAGTATGTTTGTCTTGTTCTTAAGATTCTTAATTAAAGATACATTAACTTGAGAATGAAGGGTTTATGAATCAAACACAAACAAATATCCAAATCAACTAATTCAAAAGTTTTAGTACCCCACTGACAGATATTTGTTCTTATTTTAAACATAAATCCATTTAATGATGTTACATTTCTCAGAAACATGGCAGAATATCTTTTCATCTTGATTTAATGTTATTTGATATTTTCATTATTGGATTAATAGACAACATCAACTACAAAAATACATGTATATATATATATATATTGAGAAAGAAATTCATTTTTAGCAGCGCATGCAACATTTAATTTATTATTTTAAATTCCTGCTATGAGGTAAGACCGTTTTGAGGTCTTCACTTATGATTAAGGCTTAATTAAGGCTTTTAAGAGCAGCTGCCTGCAGTGTTATAACATCTAAATCACTCAAATCGGGTAAGAGTTCATATGAATTCTGTGCTGAACACATCTTACCGTTCCTGTGGTTTGGCTCTGAGAGCGAGGGAACATGCAGCACTAACACAACCTGGCAGCTTCGGATAGAACCTCTAAATTCAGACGCCTGAATCTCCTTTTTTAAGTGGCGTGACTACACAGTGCAAGCAGTGCAGCTGCACTGGGGTCCGAGCGGCCCATGGCGTCAAAGTTACTTCACATTTTTTATATACAGAAATGTTATGTGTATAATTATCCGATATTATTATGTGAAGATGTGCACTATGAACTTATAACCGCGGCAACGAGCACTCGCCATAACACATTCCAGCGATAGACCGCCTGCTATTTAACACAGACCAACTAATTTATTATCGAATGAAAATCTTTCTTTCTTTTAGCACATCTGACTGTGAGTGTTGGGAATTAGAGAGTGTGTGCACATGTGTGTTAGAGAAAGACGCATGCGAAGATAATGGTTCAATTTCATTTAAGAAACTTAATTTAATACTGGTTTTATTTGGTCGAAATTAAGTAGGTTAGACACAAATTTGCTTATATAGGTTCTCTTTGTAGACATGCGTTCTGTGTGTTTGTATGTGCTTCATGGTGCAGGCCAGGGGGGCCGTCATCACACCCTGCACTGGAGCCTGTCATGACTAGGTTACGCCACTGGGCTGAAAGCACATTTCACACAGAAACCTACACGTCAAAGGTCTCTAATACAATTCTGTTTACTGCCTGCCTGCTTGGTAATATCACCTTGTTAACAAACAAATAGTCCTGAGTACAACATGAGGTACAATCTATTTTATTTAACCTCGTGCACAGAGAAAGGAGGTTAGTGAATAATCATTGAAGCAGACTGCTTAAAACAAACTGCAGGTGGATCGAGAAGGTGACAGTTTCTGCAAAGTTCTGCTTTTTAATCATTACATTTTATATGTGTACACACACACACACACACACACACACGCATTTATCAAAACATACCACAATACAGTAGATATGTTTTGTGTGTAGTGACTAATATCATGTTATCAACATTTATTGCACTAAAAGTAATGGTAGTTTGACAGAAACATTGTTACCATGGAGATTGTTTTGTATGTTTAATTAATCTTTTATTATTATAATTATTGTTTTTTACATATTTTGCGTCTTTTTGAATGTTGTGATTGATTAATACAATGGAGTAATTTTCACATTCTCTTGATTTTTTTAACACTTCCTGTCCAAAAATCTGCTCAATAGACCATTTTTGATTTAAAAACACAAATGTTTTGATTCGTCTTTTGTTTGTTTATTTTTTCATTGGTTCATTGGAAACTTTTTCTACTAGTTTCAACTAAGACATTAAGACAAGGTTTGTTTTTTAATATTATCTATTTTATTCCAGCATTTTTTTCAGTTAACGTTTCAATTAAAAGGTGTAATAATATTGCTATGCGTACTGTGTTAAGCTAACAGACTTTTAAAAAATTCTGTATATATATATATATATAGAGAGAGAGAGAGAGAGAGAGAGAGAGAGAGAGAGAGAGAGAGAGAGAGAGAGTTGATGAGATCCAACATGCAAATTTGTATCTATCCCAAAACATGCAAAAGGCATGTTGTAACTGTTCTGAAAACAAATTAAATTAATTACAAAATAAATAAATCAATAAAATGACATGAAAATTTGTATAAATAGTGGTATAAAACAAATAAACAACATGCAAATGCAAGTACATATCCATCTCATAACATGCAAAAAGCAGGTTGTACTCTATCTGTTATAACCTGAAAGAAAGAAAGAAAGAAAGAAAGAGATGGCAGTGATGGCCTGGGGCCGTGTGTAACCTGTCTCATACCTCTATTCAAAAACAAACGCTGCAACGTCTCTGTTTTACACACACACAGACGCTTGTAAACAGGATCTGATGCAACGCTGTTCTTTGAAACATGCACAAGCTAATGAGATCAGATCCAAAAAATACATATTATGCTGACAGTAAATCATATTACATTGCTAATAAGCATTAACTGGATAACTGGGTCAAAGCAGAATCATCTTAATTGATTTTTCTAAAGGAACCTGACAGGAAAATGTCAATGCTTGAATATTTCTTCATGCATCATTAAAACAAGATTGGCTTTTAACAAAAGGAGATTCCTGTGCCGAATTGATTCTTGCTCGGGGCTGCCTGCAAGTAAGTGTATTACATAAAAATCTATACAGGATATTAAAACAACACCATTCTGCAAGACAGTTACAATTAAAAGCTGACACCCGCCCCCTTTGTGCTGGTTTCGGCAGCATGCCCACAAACGCATCGCCGGCTCGCTCAGAGTCGCTCCAATCAATGGCAGAGCACAAAACGTTGGCTGGGAGACTGGCAGCGGGATAATTGAGCTGTTCTGGGTTCTGCGGCGATACCAGCCATATTCCTGCTCACTTTCCTCCATCAGTCCATCCGTTCGGGCCCGCTTAGCAATTAAAGACTGATTAGCGCGGAGAATACCGCACACAATTAAAGTAGTGAAGTAACCAAAGCTCAAGGAAACAATTAGTCCCACATTACGCAATCTGCTGCAAAGGATGAGTCGTTGGACGTGCCTGATGGAAATGTCTCGCTAGGTGTAAATGGATGCTCACAGTACAAGCTCTTGAATTTGAACATAAACATCCTTTGCCCGCTAATATTGTGCTTCATGCTTGCTGATCTCATAGCTTTTCGAGTTAGAGTTTCAAATTAGCTGCCAAGTACATTTTAGTTATCTAATTTCTCATTTTAAGGTAGCTGAATATACTGAATTTATATTACATGATGGTGCTTACTCTACAAGGAGTTCATCAACAAGAATGTCAATATGAATGCATATGATATTGAGCTACAGCATTAGTGTAACAAACATACATACAGTAAACATGCAAATATATATATATATATATATAATTTACACACACATACATACATACCTGCCTGGTCACATGGCATAAACGTACCTGGGTGCATTTTTTAGCAAGACATGAAATACGTACTAATAAGTACATATGAATGCAGTTTCCAGAAGAAACACACACTAGAGGTAACTCTGACACATTGTATTCCTATTCACACACATTTACAAAGTTGCTAATAATTACACTAATAAAGTTTTCACAAAATTTCTTGCAGAATATCATGTTTGACTTTAAAACAATATTAATATGCTGGGAGATCTGCATTTGAACATTATCATCACACATATCCAGCTGCATATCTATGTGTTTTCATAGATGAAATGGAAATCTGTCCATTCATTTCTTAATTTCTGTTCCAAACATGGCTCTTGGGGAGGGGAGTAAATGAAGACAATTTTCATGTAGCTGTGAAGTAACAAAATAAATCTAGTCTTAACACTGAGCTGTTGCAATATTTAGCACAGTTTGCTTTGCTGAGATGAACGCAAATATTTTTATTTCTGACTGGTTCATTTACCATCCAAAAAGTCAGAGTCAGCTGTCCCCGACACATGCTGATGCTTCACTCTCTCAGAGAAAGCGAACACTGAAGGGATACAGCGGAGCATCAGACGCAGTGAATCAGTCTCACTGACACCCTGACACTCATCAAGACACTTCCCAGCCATCCTCCATCGGATACCATCCAATAAAGCTGTGTGAAAACAGAGCAGTGCTGTCTGTCCATCTAGAGACACGCCAGAAACACACCTCCACTCTCGCTTCAGGTCTTTCAATCAAGGCTTACGCACATTAAGAGAGAGAGAACCGCTCTGAACAGCATTTAACTGAGCTTAGCTTTCTAAGTCTATTTGAATGCATCGATATTCAAAGAAAGACAGGGTATTCATCACATTTCAAATATTTTCATTTTACATTTTATATAAATAGAGTTCATTATATTTTTTAATTACTGTGGACTAAAACAACACGAATCATGTTCTGTTCCTCCTAATTGAATTATTTATAATATAATTTATTTATAATATTGTGAAGCGTTTTGTTCAGGTTTATAAATATATATATATATATATATATTTTTTTTCTTTTGATTTCTTTGCTTAATTTCAGTTCCCCCATGCATATATATATATATATATATATTTTTTTTTTTCATTCTCCTTCTATTGACTTTTTTTTGTTATATTAAATAAATGATATGTTATATTCAATTTCACCATTTACTTATTTAGACATGAAATGTTTCTATGGAGAATTGAGCAGGCTTTTGCTCTTAAATAAGTGTCATGCTGCTGTGTGTTTTTATCGCTGTGAGTCAGTGATTGCGAACAGCAGCAGGATCCAAACACGAGCAGAAATACGGCAGCCATTAAAGTTTGAAACGCTCTTGCTAAATCACGACGGCATCCGGAAAACATTATGCAATTTATTTACAACACGAGCGGCTCGCACAGAGGTGAGCGCTAGCGTCTTTAGGATTCCTTCGAGTCTGATGGGAGGCATGTAATGCTCATTTTACACAAAAGCCTGACAGAAGTGCTGGGCTTGTTTTGTTGCCACCCTTCGGGACAGCCGCGCATGCGCATGTGTGTGTGTGTGTGTGTTGATGTGCGCTCGCGATGCAATATTCATGATGAATTCTGCTGCAACTTGTCTGTTTTCTGAGAGGCGGCTAAACAGAAACAAAGAGAGTGGAGAGTGGGAAATCAGCGCTCACCTGACATCTGCGTATGCCATTCACAGCCTGGCCCTCGGCGCGCTCCCAAACACTTTGAGGTCAACAAATTATTCATATTTAGGATTAGTACTGACGACAGCGCGGTGTCCTCCATGTATTATCTATGGGGCTAAAAGCATGCGACACAGGACGCAGGAGTTTAAACCTCTGTAAACAGCACACGGCGGCCATGTAAATGCCATTTTTACTGTCAGAAATAGACGAAACATATGGTCAGAGCTGCTTACCTGCGCCGGCCCGGGCTGCTCTCGCTCTCTTGACGTGATGCCGACTGACAGTGAAAGACGCCAGGAGCCAGCCCGATGACTTTTTCATGAGTTACCTGACAGCTCCGACTCTGACCGGAGAAAAAAAACGCCCAGCAAACAAATTCTGCATCGCCTCTTTAAAGGAAGTTATGAGCGAGGACACTTAAGCGGGCTGACAGGGCCTGCGAGGGAACATGGCGAGCGTATATCACGTTATACGGGCTGCTTCTGAGAGTATTCTTTTGCCTTCATGCGAGGATGCAGTTGTTTGACAGGGATCACGACTGAAAAGCTATACGGCAGCGTTGCTGGATCTGTGCTGCGCCGAGGCTTTCTCTCGCTGGGAACACTTGAGAGGCGCTGGTGTTTGTAGCGTAGCTAAGATTTACTGTGCCGATGGGACAACAGGTGTGTTTGTCTTGCGTTTCATCTCTAAGAGGAGAATTGCAGAGCACGGCCGTTATAATCAGCGCTGCAGCCGTCAATATTTCCTAGACTTTAAACTATCAGGAGAGAGTTTGCAGTGTAAGAATGGGATTTCCCACAGCACAGATGATCCCACACATCAGTGGTATGATGCCCTTAACTTGTGGTGTCTCACATTTCTGAAAAACAGATATTCTGTAGCATTACAAGACAATAGTATTTTAGTCTCCGTGTTCAGTGCAGTGCGATTCTTACAGTTGCTTTGCAAGCATTCGTGAAATGTCTGAATAAACACATTCAATCAGTCCATCAGCTCTCTAATTCTGGGTTATCGGTTTTCAAAGCAGCTAATCAATCAAATATATATATATATATTTCTTTTACTTGTGAAAGGTATTAGTAATTTTCTAAATGCATTTTGCTCTACCTGCATTTATTCATCATTGCTTGCCTGCAATAAAATAAATACACTGTACAAAATGACTGTGTATGAATGAATGTGATTTTAACGGTATGAAATGTTAATGCTTTCCTTTACAAATTTAAAGGAAAAAACTGTAAAGTGACAGTCCCAGAATTTCCTGCATTGCACTTCAGATTTTCTTTGAATTTGATGTTTTTTTCTTTGAAATAACAGTCAGAAATAACTGCTTCTTCTCAGCTTTTTTCCAGTTATGTTCATAAGGGTTGTATGTTTCATGTAATGGTGTTAAATGAATGTTAATTGCATATTTGTGTTTAATGAGCGTCATCATGATGGTGTTTAGTGTTTGTGTGAATGATACTGAGCTCCCTCTATATGTGTTCATATTTACAAGGGCTTTGGTTCATCATGTGACTTTCTCATTTTTTCTTTTCTTTTTTTTTCCTTTCTCATTGCTCAACTTTTACAGATTTTATTTATTATTATTTTTACAGTGTACAATTAGTTGAAATTCGAATTTGCTAGCATTTTTTGAGTGAAAATTTTTTGAGTCTTTTTTTTTTCTGGTCTGAAATGTCTGCCATGACATGTAAATAAACAAATACAATCAATTAATGAATCAATCCCAGCATTTTTGGGATTTCCATTTGCTGGGTAATAAAACAAACAGGTGAAAAAATCCCACGGACACACATGAAATAAGGAACCCAGGACACGTCTAGATTTCTTTTCACGTGAATCATGAGGAAATCGGCAGTCGGAGCACCTTAGCAATAACATGAGACCATGCTAAAAACACTCGGTTTACAGGTAAGGCTGAGTATTTCTGAAACACTCCCTGTCTGATATTTTCTTGACTCAATGCGCACGCCCACTGGATTCCTCATCTGGAGACTCGAAGCGGCGCTCGCTCCTTAACCCTGCCACGTCTCCGACAGCTCACTCCACCGTCTGTGCTAAGAGATCAGCCCTCTTTACAGATAACAGGCCGAGGAGACGATTCACGGGAGACGTTCTCATCTGAACCCGGGAAGGGACAGGTAGAGCTTGTCAGAGCAATGTCAAGCATCTGGCACGTCCAGCTAAAGACAAAACACTCTCTAGAATCTGAGAATCAAAACAGAAGCATCCGCGATCTGAACAGACTGGATCTGTGCACCAGAGATCACATCCAAAAATAAAGACATGACCACTAAATAGTTAAATCAATAATTAAACGACCCCTTTTGTGAAGTAACGGCAGGCCCTGACTGACAGATCCAGAGCGTCTGAAGGTTTGGGCTGAGAAGTGGGAGTCTGGCTGGAATTCTCCAGGTTTGAGGAGTATCAAGCTTCAGCGAGTCATGAAACACATCATTCATGCAGATAGTGGTGGCCAGCGGGAGTTTAAAAACACATATTTGCAGACACACCATTTAGCCTTCTGTTTCTCAACATTCAAAACAGTTTATGAAGACAAAGATAATGGAGCAATCGATCGGTGTATTAAGGACTGGGGACGTATTGATTAGCTGCATCAATAATTCAGTCAGGAAACACTAGCAAACGCTCACACGGCCTGCCTTTCATCAGCCCACGACTCTCAATGTGTTTTGTTTTTTGTTCTTTTCTGTGTATATATGTGCATGGTAAAGTTTTTGACTTTTAAAAGAAAATATATACACTACTGTTCAATGTTGTTTTCTGGTTGATAATATTTTTATGGTTTTGCAAAAACTCTCTACTGTTCACCAAGGCACCATTTATTACAAATCCAGAACAAATAAATTGAATTAATAAATTAATTAATTAAACTATATATGTATTGTTTTTCTCTGTATTTATTATTATTATTACTGTAATTACTGTAATATGCTGATTGGCAGCTCGTGAAACATCTCTGATTCGCATCTATTCTGTAAACATATCATATTTTTATGGAAACAGTGAGGAATTTTATTTTTCAGCATTCTTTGATGAATAGAAAGTTCAAAAGGACAGATTCCAATTAGAGATCTTTTTATATTTGATGAAACATTTGAGTCAAAAAAGAGACTAGTCAAGCCAGGTGCATTGCATTTTGGGATGCAGCATTATAAAGCATTCCCTGAGCTCCATCTGTAGCAATGTCAAGGTCACTGGTTTGCCTTCCAGTGAATGCATGAACTGACCAAATGCACAGTTCAACAAACATGCAAACATTTGTTCCTTCAGATAAAAGCATCTGCCAAATGCATAAGCGTAAATGCAGTGTTCCTGTATAGGAGCACTGACTGTATTTTATTTATTTTTTTAATGTGAATGAGTAAATCTCTGTAAATAAATACTGTGCATACAGTATGTACTAATGTAGCAAATTAAAGCAAGCAGTTTGAGAGACTTTTAGGTTTCTTTTAGACTTCTGTAAGTATTCTGCAAACTTTAACAGACACTGTATGCAATGCAGGAATTCCACACATACAGAAATTATGCATATGCTGAGAGCTTAAAAAAACAGAGCAAGTTCACAAAGCTGGTTTTCTGGCAAGTCAAAATAAAGAGCCCAGATATTGAGAGGGAGAGCAGAGCAGGAAGGGTTTGGCCTAATAAACTGGCATCTCATTCAGAGATCAGCATGTCGAGTGCATTATTCATTATTCATGCTCATTAAATTTGGGGTCTCATATAAGCACAGGCTGCCATCTCCCTGCCAAACCCCCTCAGTTCTCAGATGTGCCCACTTGAGAGCGGTGGATCTGAATCCAGGACACCGCAGCCGAATAACACGCCTGGGGTCCACAAACAAAAACACACAGTCCGCTTCCAATTCCAGCCCAACACATTTGACAAAACACACAATTATCTCCCCTCCGCTCGCACGTGAAGCCGACTTTCAATTACGGAGTCTGTGAACGTGCATATTAATGGAGCCACGAAGCGTGTTTGTTTAGCGCTAGAGGAGCAGTTGTCACCACATGTCCTCCGAGCGAGCCAAAGTGCTCCCCCATGGTACTTTCCCCTTCCTCTCTTCTGATGAGGTATTAAGGTTTGATGGCCTGCGTCATTGCTTGTCTGCTCCGAACATTTGTAAAAACATAACGCTAAGTAAGAGCTGGCTCACGTTTCACCGGCCCCCTGTCGATTGGAGATTTTCTCACCATTACACCCGAGTCCCAGATCTGCGGTCTGAAGCACACATGCCAGGGAAGCATGCGAGACGGTCCAGCAGACAAACCAACAACTACTCAAACAACTGATTCTATTTTGGATGTCTTTTTTACTGTAGTGGGTGCAGCACACTATATTTCACTGACGTAAGTGAGGATAGCAATATAAAGTAAACTTTGACATATTGTACCACACAATCAATGAAGATTTGGCATTATAAAGATGAATTAGTTCTGACACGGTTTAACTGGTCCAACTTTATATCAGATGGCCTTAACTATTAACCCATACGTATTTTACGAATTTGTATGAATTTGTGCGAATGACCTACACCTTACCCTGCCCCTAAACCTATCCGTCACTGGGTTTTAAACAAATCATACAAAATCTTACGAGTGAGGTCATACGAATTTGTACAAATTAGCTTGAATCATAAAATATAGACAAATTGGTTGTGAGACTTTGTTGCTTCATTTCTGTAATTACATTCATAAATACACTGTTGACCCATCCCTTACATCTTAACCCACCTATAACTTACACATACCACCAAACCTGTCCCTAACCTTACCCGTATCCCTCTGAATTGCAGCAGAAGTGTTTTACATTACGACATAACACAACACAATAAGTATATAGTACTTAGTAGTTTTTGATGTAAGTACAGTACACCTATTATAAAGTGTGAATGTTTAACTCTAAGTTCTTATTGTATTTTATAACCATTTTCTGGTCATTTTGAGGGTCCCTTTTGAACAATCTGTTGACAATAAATAGCTTTGCACCTACATGTCAACTAACTCTCATTAGAATATTAGGACACTCTCTAATTAATATCTGCTAACTCTTCATTCTGTCTGTCTCCCAAAAGACTATAAGTACTGACTATAAGTAACTTTGCAAGTACATATCAACCGATTCTTACCCTAACCCTACCAGTCTACTAATACTCTGCTAGCACTTTATTAATAGTTAGTAGATATGTAGGTGCAATGTTACTTATAATCAACAGAATATATTAAAGGGACCATCAAAATAAAGTGAAACCCATTTTCTAAACAATAATGAATCAACTGTGATGATGTGAGAAATGTTGAAGGTGACCAAATGGATTTTGTTTTGACTTGACTTGAGCTCAACAAAGCTCCAGCCTTCCCTCTTCGGACTGGAATGTTAAGATGTTTTACAAGCCCAAACCACGGCCAGGCCTCTCCAGTGTTCAGCAGTCGAGCAAAAAGTGGATCTGACATACAGGAAACTATTATTTATAAGGACATGCATGCCCAAAGGCCCAGGCAGCTGCGACGTCCCGAGCCCTGCGGCTCACATTCGTCTCTCTTAGGAACCGAATCCCTTGGAAAAATCGAGCGGGATCTTGTAAGAGCGGAGTCTAGCGCTTTCCCATATGTTTAGATGCGTCCGAAGCCCTGGTCAGATCTTTCATGGACTCCTAATGTACTGGAAAGTCTGCTCCAGTCGGCTGCGGTGGCTCCAGGCCGGTTGTGAGGGGGGAAGTTGCCCAGAGGACTGCTTGTTGTCAGGTCGGGTTATGTTTTAATAGCAGACTCTTCAGCGCTGGATTTGAACAGTGCTATGTCAGAAACAAGAGGTCTAAATAAACAGAGAGGCCAGTCCCACTCCTCATTTATCACCAGCTCTGACAGAGGCAGGGAGGGGACTCATCTGGAATCATCCACAGGCGAAACGTGAGCCTTGTGCGCTCCGCCAGAGCCCGACAGGGCCGCATGTCAGCCCTCCTGTCCGTATGAGAGTCCGTCACGGACATTTTCACGCTTTTTTTCTGCTCGTCTTAAAGCAGTACACAGCCATACTGCCGTAGACTGAACTACAGCTCTTTTAAACAGAAGAATGTTTAACTCTTTAAACATTCATAAGAAGAATGCTCTTACTCTGTTCAGAATCAAGGCCTAAAAACATACTTTTTTTTTAACTTTTTTTTAGAAAAGTTGTTCAGATGTTAAAGGTACTTTATGGAACCATTTAGACAAAACATATGTTCTTATGGCATTGTGAATCACCTTTATTTTATTTATTTAGTTCCATAAAGAAACTTTAACATCTGAACAACTTTTCTAAAAGATGAAAAATATTTTAAGCACTTTTTTTCTTTCTATTTTTTTAAAGAATGTATTATAAACAAGGTTTATGCCTTGACCAACAAGATTCCCAACTAGTCAAACACAGCTGTCTTAACAAAGAATTTCATGATGTTTAAATGTCAAGGCTTTGTGAGTTCCCAGCATGCATTGTCACATGAATAATTTATGCAGTTACTGGTATAGGATTATTCTTTTGCTGTTTGCTAATTTCATTCACACTTTTTGTTGTTGTTTTATCATTAAAGATATTTGTTGTACTGAGAAAAAAAATCTTCTTTTTAAAGGGGTCATACAAAGCCAATTTTCCAGAAGCTAATATGATTCTTTAGGGTCTTAATGGAACGTTTGTGATATGGTTTGTTTTAAAATTTCTCAAAGATATTGTAATAAAACGCTCACTTTATCGTCAAAAACAGCTCTTTAGAAATCACTCTGTTCTGTGTACTTCCCCTTATAATCTTCACAAGCTCAGCTGGCCCCGCCCCTCTTTTCCGAGGCGCTCTCAGAGGAACTTTTTTTAGCCGTATTCATAGTGAAACTTACTAATTAGCACATTATTAGGAAAGGAGATTTGCAAAGATTCATTAAAAGACATTATTCTCACTGCTTCTGTAGGTGAGGCTGGGTCATGAATGATTCGCGCGAACATAAACGCATTTCGGTTGATCAAGGGTGGCTCACTCAGGCAAGGGGTTCTTCGTACCTCGCTAACTAAGTTAGCTTGATTTGATTGTTGACGATTTTTCATGATCTTGGATCGTTCGGTTCTTTGACGCTATCCGGGACTAGCTGTCATAGCAACATGTCCATAAGAGTAAGCCTGCTCGGGAGCAGGTTTATTTCATGTAAACAGGATTTAGGCTGCGCTCCTGACGTGTCTTTGTGGTGTATTATAAAGGAGTAAATTCATTTAATCTAAATTCAATCTAGTTTTATTTTTTTATTTATTAATTTATTTTTACTAAACGTTGTCGTAGTAACGCAAGGACGTGCAATAATCCTAGACAACTCAATCCAGCTATCCTAATCATCAACAGCAGCTGCGTTCGGAGAACCGGATTAGTGAGCTCATAGTTAGCGCGAGGATCTGATCTTAGATGTCTCAATTCATCTCAGATGTTTTAAGTGACGTACAAAGAACAAGCCCCAGCTCTGAGGCAAGACACCAGTTCAGTCTGTGACTATTGTGTGAGTGGCCTCTGTTGGTGTGATGTCAGAAGGGACAACTTATTTTTATTAAATTAAAAGAAAACTACTGATGGATCTTAAAACGGATTAAAAAAGTGCATGTGGCACTGGATGACGCCTTTAACATTAGTTGATTGCCACTGTTTGTAAAGGTTAGCGTGCCTGTGTTTTGAGGCCTAGAATATGTTCAATTCTTTATGTCCTTTTTATAAGCCTATATCAGTCTTGTAAGTTGTCTCACAAACAAAGACAATGTTTTCAACCTATTAGACTAACTTATCCATTAATGCTTGTCAATTGTTAAGAAAAAAGAAAAACATCAACATTCATGATAATAAAGTGTGCTATCTGAACAAAAAAGAGCCATGTGTTGAATGACTTGGGTCATTGGGTCAAGTTAATTCAACTTTTCTTTCTTTCTTTTTTTTTACAGTGAAGGGATGAATTTAGGAGGTTAAAATGTGATTCATTTAAAACGTGGTTTGTTTGTATGAACGTACAGTTTATTGTTATTTATTATTAATACTAATAATAATAACACATCAACAATATAAATAGAATTACAATATTACTATTATACACAAACATACTAATATACAAGTTATTAATTATATAAACTTGATTAATTTATTCATTGCAGTATCATGAGATGTTCACAGTGCTGCAATCTGAATTTAAACACAAGAGAGTGAGATTTGATACTTGCACTAATTCATATCGCGATATTTGGTTTTATTTTAAAGTAATCATGCAGGCCGTGTCATGTATTCTCAAGCAACAAGCCTCAGAACTGAACTAAAACGAGGCAAGTGATTAAGTTGAATGCTGCAGAGGCTTCAGACGGAGAGAATCTGGATCAGGAGTCTGGCTTTCTCTCAGCTTCAGCTCTAAGAGTGCTTGAGAACAAACAGAACATCAAAGACTCCTGCTCGACAAAACTAAGGTAAGAGTGAACGTAAACACGCATTCATTTAGCCCTTTTTTGCGTCTGCCTTTAAAGAATATGTTTGCTTAGATCAAAAGCTTAACCTGGCGACCGCGGAGAATTCAGTCCCTGGGTTTGATTTGATAAAGCACCTCTGAGGACACAGGAGTTTACCAGTGCCACATGTTTACTGATTCATACTAACTAGTTATGGCAGGCTAAGAAAACAACTGACGATTAGTTACTTTCACAGTGTGTTTCAGATCAGAGTGGTTCCCCTGAGAACAATGAGCTCTTCTGTCAGAGACTCCATCATGTGTGAGCAACTTCTGAATGCTCAGAGAACGGGTTGAGTAAAACACACACAGGAATACAATAAATACTATACATATAAATGAAAATTCTTGGCCGGTGTTGAAACCAAACAAAATTAAACACTGGACAGAGGGCCAAAAGCTGAAGATGGGATGTGTTTTTCATGTTTTTTTTGTGTGTGTTGTTTTGGGTTTTTTTTCATATGCATTTTATCATTGTATAAATTAAATAGCCAAAATTGTGATTTGTTTTTTTTATTTTTTTTGCTTTGTCTTGCTTTTGTGTTGTATAAAAAGTATTAATAAAATGATACAATTTGTCAAATTAAATGACATAATTAAAATACATAAATAAATAACTAGCAAAAACACAAACATGTTCATAATGTTAGCCTAGTTTATTGTGGGTATCATGGTTGAATGATGCTGGACCATCCGGACTGAGTTTCTATTATTAACAGCTCTCTAAACGTCCACTTTCAGTGTGCAGCAGAATGAAATGGCTTTTTGGCCCAAATGGTTAAGTATGAGGCTCATGTGCTCTTTGCTGACTGGAAAATCCCATTTTAGGGTGACTGAGAAGCCTCAAATGCTTACATGCTAATATGTCTAATGCAATTAGTGGCTAAGCCCTTAATAAGGCAAATGACACATGGTGTACTGAGCCGTGATCTTCAGAGGCTGGAGGTGGAAACTGAAGGAATAGCGGGAACCGATGGAGGCCATTTAACGAACATGCTCAGAAATGTATCAAAATCAATTAAGAGCAGATTTTTCCATCTAAATGAGTGGATTAGAAAGCATGACAGCTGAATATACATAATATACATCTTAAACTGCTCTTAAATTTATTTCTGTTTATCACACAAAGCTACTGAGTGTCAGAATGCTTTAAATATAGCATATGTGAGACTATTTTAATGCTATTTTGGTAATTTGTGGAAGCTTATTGTGCATCTAAGTTTTTTTGTTATAAGTGTTGTGAGCTGTGAGTGGATACGTTTAGATGAAGAGGTATTAGTTTTGTAAAGGGCTCAGATATATCTTTAGGGCAGTCATTGGATTCACTGATAATATGATTAATATGAAGTAATCACTAAATCTAATAAATTTAGTTATCAGTATTACCTGAGAAAATCCCTTAAATGAAAAGGATTTTTAATTAGTTAGTCACTCAGTCAGTTTGTTTGTTTGTAGTAAATAATTGTGTTAAATTGACAACCCTAATACTTGCATTTATTTAGTTTAAATATAATTAAAACTAAAACATATATGCGTATGCGAGTGCCTGGTGGCCGGGTCTTACCCCACGAGGCCCGGCCGGGCTCAGCGCGAAGGAGCGACGTGGGGCCGCCCTCCCATGGGCCCACCACCTGCAGGACGGACCATAAGGGGCCGGTGCTTTGTGGATTGGGCGGTGGTCGAAGGCGGGGACCTCGACGACCCAATCCTCGGACACAGAATCTGACTCTTGGGACATGGAATGTCACCTCGTTGGGGGGGAAAAGCCGGAGTTAGTGTGGGAGGTTGAGAGGTACCGTCTAGAGTACCGTCTACCGTCGGGCTCACCTCCACACGCAGCTCGGGCTCTGGAACCCAACTCCTCGATGGCGGGTGGACTCTCCACTACTCTGGAGTCGCCCGCGGTGAGAGGCGTCATGTGTTGGAGTTCACCCCGGTGAACGAGATGGATGTTTCCCTGCGCCTTGGGGTCATGGTTAGGTCTCTCACTGTTATTTGCGCCTACGTACTGAATGGCAGTGCAGAGTACCCGGCCTTCTTGGGGTCTCTTGGAACGGTGCTGGAAAGCGTTCCTACTGGAGACTCCGTCGTTCTACTGGGGGACTTTAACGCTCACGTGGGCGATGATAGTGATACCTGGAGGGGCGTGATTGGGAGGAACGCCCCCCACTGAACCCGAGTGGTGTTCTGTTGTTGGACTTCTGTGCTAGTCATAGTTTGTCCGTGACCAACACCATGTTCAAGCATAAGGGTGTCCATCAGTACACATGGTACCGGTGGGCCAAGTGGACTGAAGCCCGGGTGGTTGCAGAGGAAAAAACTCGGGTATGGGAGGAGTTTGGCGAGGCCCTGGAGAAGGACTATCCGTCGCCCTCAAAGAGGTTCTGGCAAACTGTCCAGCGCCTCAGGAGGGGGAAGACGGTGGAAGGAATATTTTGAGGATCTCCTCAATCATAGGCGTCTTCCCTGGAGGAAGCAGAGGCCAGGGTCCAAGGGGCGGACTCTACCATTACCCGGGCTGAAGTCGCTGAGGTAGTTAAGAAGCTTCTCGGTGGCAAGGCACCGGGAGTGGATGAGATCCGCCCTGAGTACCTTAGGTCT
>JAUMHI010000058.1:711705-746438 GCA_032359435.1 Enteromius unitaeniatus | reverse complement strand
GGGGCCAACATTGTGCACCCCATTGCAGGATCTCACCAGTGCCCCAGGAGAGGATGGGTTCATGCCTAGCCAGCCACAGACGCCCCGATACTAAATCCATCTGTGAGCCCTCCAGAACCAAGAACGTCATCTCCATGTGGCAAACTCCAATTCTTACGCCCACCGGTCCTGCACGGCGTCTCACATGACGATCGGTGAGTGGTTTGCTTGTGATAAATTGCACTTGATAGATCGTTTCGGTGGGACTGGTCTTCAGCTTCAGACGCCGTGCCAGGTGTCCGGCGATGAAGTTGCCAGCGGAGCCTGAATCGATTAAAGCAGCCACAGACAGAGAAACATCATTCGCAGTAAGCATTATCTTGGTTGACAATGGAGGCATGTTCTCAGATAGGGGGAGTATGGTACTCACCGTCGGTCTAGGAGGACGCAGAGGGCAGTCTTTGATTAAGTGGTTATTCTTGCCACAGTATAAACATAACCCCTTTTGGAGACGTTGCTGACGTTTTTGAGTCGTTAAGCATCGTCGGTTTACATCCATAGGTTCAGTTGGATTAACTGGAGGGCTCGGACACTCTGGCGGGCGGGGAATGTTCGTTGCAGTGCAGTGGGTAAACGCCGCAAAGGAACTAACTGCCGGCCCCGCCTGACTCCATATGGACTCCGCCCATCTCAATGGTGGTCCTGTGAGACAAGAAATCACATAGCCAATCTTCGCACTGTCATTAACGTAGACATTGGGATACGTTGCTAAAGTAATTGAACATTGTAAGAGGAATCCCTTGCAATCCCCCGCCGCGCCAGAGAAGGGCATCGATCGTACCATGGGACATACTACCGTGGCAGGAGAAGAAGTGTTGTTTACTTCCGGGTTGACGGTTTGTGCTCGTGATGGCTTGGAAGTCGGTGGTGATGGTGGCGGGTGAGATGTGGCGAGGAGAGATTGTCGAACCACCCCCACCAATTCCTTGAACGGATCATCAGAACTCATTCTGTTGATCTCTTTCTTGTACAGGTCCAAGCTTCTGTAACAAAGCGGACACACACAGGAGGGTAAAATAAATGCTAAATGATATTTATTAAACAGAATGAGTAAACAAAGGTAAGTCAACTGAAATTCTTCCAAGCACTGGGTATATATAACGAGAACTGAAAAGTCTTTGTCTTGTATCCTAGGGGATCGCTGGAGGTTCACGGGAGCACACCGCCACACACCACTAGAGATCGTCGAAGGAGCTGGAAAGGATAAGCAGATCCTGGGGACAACGTAGGAGAGTCAAGGAGCCTTCTGGAAAAGGAGCAGGTAAGGAACAAGGTAAGTAACGTTAGGAGCATGTAGAGAGTCCACGTTTGTGTAGTGAGCTTGGACACTGAGTGCACTGTGATTGGTGCTGGGAATAGGTGGCAGGTGAGGAATCCAGGTGTGTCTTGTTAATACTCTGGTGATTGTGATCGCTGTGTGACAGGGAGGTGGAGCCTGGTGTAGAGCCTGGTGTGGATGTTACAGAATCAAAGAGTAATTAATAAAGAATTACCACATCATTAGGAAGAAATTAGAAGTACTGTAGAATATGATATTTACCATATAACTGTGACATAGGCTCATGCGGTCGTGTGGACCCATTTGCATGGCTTTATTAAAGGTTATCAGCAGACAAAGGTAATCGATTATATGATTATATAAAATAGATTAGAATTGAATTATGATCTAAAGTGTCGACTGTTCTTCAAATACAGCTATGATGACTTCAGAAAACAGTAGCACATACTGTACTGTACAGACCCCATATGTGGTGCTTTTGTGTTTCTATCAGTTCTTCTCATGGCTTGACAGATAAATAGATTGCTTATAGGCTGACTAAATAATGAAAAACTAAGTCATGTAGTGTGAAGTTTCCCAGTACAGAATTAATTTTAGTGTACCTCTGCAACCCACTGACAGCATGAAATGAAATTGAGCAGCACTGAAACTATAGTAACCAATAATCTGCTGGAGCTGAAAGGAAAGTATGTATGATGGTGTGGAATGGAGAGAGAGAGCGAGAGAAAGAGAGAGAGAGAGGGAGAGAGAGAGAGACGGACACATGAACAATGGATTCTCTCTCTTTCTGTCTCTCTGTCTCTCTCTCTCTCTCTCTCTCTCTCGGCTGGCCGCCTCCTCTCTCTGTTGTGTGGGCCTGTACAGACATGCTGTTCCTAAAATTAACTAAACTGCTGCCTGCTGCCTGCCTTAATGCAAAATAAAGCGATTGGCCACTTGCAGAAAACACCCAAAACAAATGGACGACATTGTTCACTGTATTACAATCTCATTTGGTGACACAACATTTGTGGACTTACATTTGCAGAGCTAATTGCTAAAGCAGCCAGCGCTGCCACACTAGCTTAGCATGCTCCCTGTGTTTTTCTGCCTCCTGAAGCTGGGAAAACCCAGAGAAAATTCCCTCAGACCCAGGTAAAGCATTTAAGAAATTTAAATTTTCATATATATATATATATATATATATATATATATTAATAGAACATTAATTTAAAGTTATCTGGTCTCTAACATTTTTGAGAATTTATTAAAAGACCAGACAACTTTAAATGAATTCCCTATTATGTTTACTGAGTAAGAAAAAGGTTTGGTAATACTTAGCTTTTCTTAACTAGTGGTTATTAGCATGCATATTACTACAATATTAGTCATTTATCAGTACCAATTAAGCAGCCTTTTTCTGCATTATCTTATTCTACATCCCTAACCCTACCCAACACCTAAACGTAACTACTATTTATAACCTGCAAATTAAGAATTAATTGAGGAAAAGGTCATAATTAATAGTGAATTTGTGTTCCCTATCGTGAAGGTACTTTGAGAGAACCTCCCCAAAATGTTTAGAGAATGTTGTTACCAGAAATTGTGCTGCTAAAATCATCTTTTAATATAGAAAACAAATGGGTTAGAATGTAACACATTTAGCCTATGTATCACACACATCCGATACAAAGACTTACTGTACTAAAGCAAAGAGCAAGTACTGAGGTATGCATGCTATAAATGTCATAGAATAGCAGTAAGATCAAACACATAAGCAAATTCTGCACCAGACATCCAGCTATTGTTCCGTCAAACCGATAGCATGGCTCAAGGGCCACCCAAACAAAGCGGCTGCAGTTCATTTCAGTGCCACTAGAGCCACAGAAATAGCACACCTGCACCTTTCAAATGAATTTGCTCGCACAAACTGTACGAGTACGGGCCACATCTAGCATTTTGAGCAGTTCACACAAAGCCTTTTGAGCGGGCGATAGAAGCAGCAGTGTTTTGCTGAATACTTCTGAAGGGATTTGAGCGAGGAATGTGGCGTGCGTCCAAAAGCAGGCTTTAGAAAATCTATCAATTTGCAAACACACTTAGCACGGCTGCAGCAGCGAGCCTCCTTCAGCAGTGAGCAAAAGAAATCGTCTGCCTCTCTGTACTCCAGCGATGCACCCCACTTATGATGTAATTTCATTCGCACCGTGAGCTCGCTTTCAGCCGCTCTCCCCCTCTTTCTCTCGCTATCACGCTGAAGGAACAGAGGGAGAGAAAGCCAATTCCAGCGGTGACAGAAAACTGCCCACTCGTCCCCATAAAATTAGAAAAGCTGTTCATGTTTTTATCTTTCAGATTTCCTGGGTTTTATTGCTAAATACTAAAGCACTGGAGGCTGGTCATGCTTTAAGCTACTAGAAGGGGGAAAAAAAAGTTAAGCTTCCACGTTGGCCAGCCAAGATATCGGCTATAAGCTGACAAGTAATTAAACCAGCATATCTGTAACAACTGTCATCTCTTATTTCTGTGGAGTCTGGACGTAAACCAACAGCAAGAAAGCCGAAAAAGAGAGTTGGGGAGGAGAGCGGGGGAGAAAAAAATAAATAAAATAAAAAATGAGTGAGAAACTTCATATGACTGCTTAGCATCGGCCACAGAGCGATTTAGCAGGCTTGAGCGTTTCGGGGATTGTGCGGGCGATCAAAAGGGTCAGAGATGCTCTTCTCAATTAACAGCGGGCAGGAGGACATCAAATAAGGTGTCGATTTCAGAGCAGCACTTTTGAGGCAGTCGGGCATGAAATGCATGTGAATGCTTTTGAGGAGCTGCTGTTTTGGGCCACTGCTGATGTCACTGAGCCACTAAAGAGAGCTTAACACGGCTCAGGCTGGCATGCAGCAGGCGCTTCGCTCTTCGCTGTCCGTCCTTTGACAAGGCCTGCAATCACGGGAACACAGAGGAATATTCTGGGGGAAAAAACAACATCGGCTACAACCAAACAAACAGGGATCCGGTGGCTGACACTGACATGGCTCTCTGTAATTGATGCAGATGGTGCCCTGCTGCCATATAAAACAACTGGGCTTCTGCAACAGCTACACCTATGTGCTCACAAACCCTTCAGTTTTAATTAGACAAGTTCAGTGCAATGGTCTGGAGCTGAAGCTGGCCTGATGGTTATTTAGAATGGGGAATATGACATTATGACATCGGCAGCTATAGGAAACTCCTCCAAATGCGTTCAATGACTTAGTGAAGAGGAAACCTAAAGATGGATTGCTTACAAATTGCAGTCTGTTACTGATTACTAATTGCATGACAGTAATTGTACTTAGTAATCTATTCGATTGCTCACGTTAGATAATATAATCCCAGTATTTTTAGATTATTTTGAATCTCATTGATTTAAATAGGACAGTCCTGCACAACGACAAAAACTACATTAAACATTACGGTTTCATCTTCACGAAGGAAAAGACAATTGCAGAAATGAAATGATTCACTACTTTTTGCATAAATAATGTGAAATCGTCCAAGTAACTCTAATCTGATTATGAGGATTTTAAAATGGGATGAATTTTAAATTACAAGTTGAAGTACTTCAGTTGTGTCGTATATGTAATCAGATGACTACTGATGTACTTAAAATTGTAATTTGCCATTTATCACATTTTAAAATGTTACTTATCAAAGACGTCAAGATGTCTGCATCATATGAAATTTACAAAAGGGATTTTGTGTCCATGAATAGCACAATAAATGTACATAAAGTGTTCACCTTATAAAAATAAAGTTACATTTTCATTCAGTGTATAACAATATTTTTGTAAATATTCAAACAGCATGCTTGATCTGACTTTTACAAATTAATTATTAAATATTACATTTTAGTGGAAAAAAAAGCTCAAAAGGTGACAAATGGGCAAATTAAATTTGAGGTGAAGTCAGTTAGTGAAGCACTGTGTGAAGCCATTTAGTATTTTGGGAGAAAACAACAACAATTTAAAGCAGTACTACACTAACTGTTTTTATACTTAAACCTCTTTTTGTCTTTGACCCATGTAGTATATTCCCTTAGGTCAGTTTCATGTGTATGTAACCAACATACAAGCCACTGCTACAAAACAAACAAAGAACTAGCTGGTTTAAACTGGGTTGAGCTCAAAGTTATATAGTGTCTGAAATAATGCCGTAAGCTAGAACTGACATCCATGAATCATCTCCTCCTTTCTTCTATGGTCTTCAGGAGATAAGAACTCGATGAAATGCTAATAAACTGCAGCAACAAAGTCTGTGAGGCACAACAAAGCGATGACACAAGTCACAGATTCCTCACAAAACACCAGAGTTCAACCAGAAAACACACACAAGTAAATAGCAGCTGATTACAAACGGCAGCGTGTCGGGGCCACGGGAGACCCGCTGGCATGAATATCAATCAGGCCTCCGGGGCCCTCACCTGCTTACCCAGGGGCCTGAACACAAGCCTCTGCACACAGCAGCTTACAGGATTACACCGATCTCAGACGAGCAGCAGGACATGTGTGTGACCAGCATCTGCATTAGACAGTGCGACTGAAGGACACACTACATAAACTGCTCGTTTATCACACACAGTCTGAGCAAGACAGATCGTTAAGGACACAAATTATGCACTAATTAAACACAGCACTCAAGGTGCGTGGTCTGATCTAATCTTTTGTGCTAACAGAGTTGACGTTTTTAAAATAACTCTTGGTGTAAGAAGTTTTTAGATCAAGATATTTTCTGTCACGTTCTGGACTGTCTTGTTATTGTTTTCATTCCCCATGTGCTCTGTCTCTGTCTGCCCTAGTTTCTGTTAAGTTTCCGGTGTTGTCCGGTATTAAGGTTTCTTTTCCTGTGGATTACCCTGCCTGTCTGTTTACCTGCCTCTGGAATATTAAAGTATTGTTATTTTGTGAACTCCGAGTCTGCCCCCGTGCTTCCCCACACGCAGATGTGACATTTTCTCAGAGAGAGCACAGCTACTTTTCAGTGCTTCAGATCTTATCAGTGAGTGAGAGTGACATTAATGCATGATCACATGATGCATGAACATTAATTCATGATAAAGCATCATTAAAATAATAAAAAAAATATAATAATAATGAATTTTTGTGGGGACACCAAATGTTATAGAATCACCCATATATATATATATATATATATACATACATACACACAGTAGTCAACATTTGAAGTGGATCAAAACCTAATGTCAAATTGTTCTAGAACCAAAATTAACTTTTTTGGATCCATTTTAAATGCTGATTACTATATTATTATTATTAGATTGTGATTTTACTTCATGATAAAATTTAATTTATTTATTTCTTTATTTATGCATATAAAAGTATAAATAATAATAATAATAAGTAAATTATACAGGATTTAAATGTGGATGCTGACCTACATATTGTGATAGAAAATCAATAGTTTTCAGAATTCAGCACCAAAAGACAACTACAAATGCATTTTACTATTATTTAGCATGTTCTTTTATTGTATAAACAACTGCAGTAAATAAGAAGGCATTAAGAATTAAGCATTAATTAAGTGCAACACTCAAAGTGCACGATCTAATCTACTATAACAAACAATAAAGCGACGGTGACACTCGAAAATGTAAAATGACTGTGATCCCAGTACGTTTATTAGTCGCTCGTTTTCAGGAGAGAAGCAGCAGCCAGCATCGAGCATTATTAATTTAACATACTTCAGCATACCAGGCCTTTCTTTGCAAAATGCATTTAGCGCAACACGTCATCTACAGCGCTAATGCGAAACTCCCGCGATGAAATGGAAAATAATGGCTTGTAATTCAGCGGAGTAATCGCGAGGGCTGAGGGCCAGAGACAAAGCGCTCACATAGCACCGCTGAGCTCATTATGCTGCTTTAAAACTATTTGCAATTCAAGGCCACACGGAGTGGTGGGAGAGTGCTCGCCTTCAAAGACGACGGCCAGGAGTGACCCCACAGCCCATTTCTGGGGTCAAATCCCTGATGAGGACTGCTGAGACCCAATTAAAATAAATGTGAAAACAATCTAACTGCAGGCGGCTCCTAGCGCTGCTTACCACAGTGACCCCAGCCAACAGCTGATATTTCTGCTAACTGCTAAACAGTTTGGCAGCAGGTTGTGTCACAAAGCGACAGTAAATGACAGGCCACGCGAGTAATTAATACCGAGGTGTGAAGAGCTGCTTTCTTACAAATCATACTCTCCCTCTGTAGGTCCTGAAAAAGCGCACCGTTTTATCAAATGGCAACTGTAATAATAATCAGAGAAAAAATAAAAGACATTTTTTAAAGCCTATACAATTAGTTTGTATGTATTTATTGTTCATGTTTGATCAGTCTTTTGTGGCTCATATAGTCTGACACAGTAAGAATATGGAGGAAAAACAGCTGACTTTGAAAAACAGAGACAATTTGCTGCAGATTCTGAGATTTATATGATAAAATTCTGATGTGTGTAATGTAAAACACAGATTTGCATAACAGTATAGCAGATAAAATTCTACAATTATATAAATGTCAGTCTATATCTATATCTACACAATAATGCCGCATGTAAGATGATATTAAAAGGATCCAAAAGTAAAGCTTCTGCATGACCAGATTTGAGACACGCTGATTCTTCAAGAAAATGATTGATGGAGAATCAAGTAAACCTGAGCTGCTTCAGTCCAGAAATAGTTCATCTGGAGATATGACCAAAGTTATCCTGACGCTTGCTTGATCAAAATCCAGACAGAAAAAAAAGACACAAGAGGCAGCATTATCAATCAGACGACAGAAAGCACGGCACAGCTCCATAATCAACTGCAATCCTGCCTTCATTTGAGAGCCACACCCACATCTCAACATCCAATCAACAACTAATGCACTGAATCAAGTCCCTTCTTCTTCAGTCATTACACGGCTGCTGCTACTTCTTTTTCTGACTTTGCACTTTCACAAATTAACAGTAGAGGTATAATTAAGGGCAATAATTAGTTGTTAATGTATGCACATGCTCAAGAATAAAATCACACCAAACTTGAAAGATGCTCCTCTTTCCACACCTACCAGTACAATTAAAGAAAAAAAGAAATGCAGAAGTCAGTTCCCATTAATTCATCCGCAGATGAAAAAGAACCAAACTTCCACACGGCTCCAATCACTCGCACCTCGCTGCTGTCTCAGTAAGACAAACAGAGCCTGGGTTTGGGAGTAAGCATGCTCTTATCAGCAGCAGACTGGCTTTGACTGGGCTGACAGTGACTGGAGTAATCCATCATGTCATCATCGGCGCTCCGCCTGACGCCCGTGAGCCGAGAGGACAGCGCCGGGCCAGGAGCCTGGGTAACACTTAACCCCCGATCTGCCTGACAGCAAATCTATGGGAATGTGTGCAATCTCCAATCATGACAAGCTAACCTCGCACTCATCAGAGTCTGAGGGAGAGGCCAGCTGATGCAGCGCAGTAATCCGCCGGGTCATGGACTACATCTGTACAGAGCTCAGAGCTGTTCAGAACCAATGCCACTGTGCTCAAACATCAGGTGAAGCTGCCCTGTGATAAAGCGCTAGCTTGTGGATGTACAGCGAGTATCAGGCTTTCTAGATTCTGCTTCAGGAGAACAGTGACTTCTAACCCTAATATGGGCTGCAGGTCTTAATATCAGCCTAATATTAACACCCTCAAGCATCAAAGGCCAGTAAACATCTGTGAGTGTATGAAAGTGTTACTCCAGAGTAGGCCTGCAACGTTTATTTTCTTTAACCGTAAAATGCCTTATAATGTGATAAAATTTTTAACATAATTATTTAATTGCAAAGACTGCATTGTGTAAATATGTGTAATCTGGTACACTGTGTTTTATAGTGAAGAGCTGCGATCGTATCACGGTTCACAGGAAATTCCGCTCCACACAAACTACATTTCTATAATCACTGAGTCTGAGTCACTTATAACATACAAACGCAACAATCAAAATAGAAAATAGAATGACAAAACAACATTACTAGTACTACTACTACTAATAATAAAGCATTTCAATAATAATGATAATAATAATAGTAGCATTTCAAAGGATAAGTAAATGTTTTCCACAAACAAAAGTGTGTGTATATATATATATATATATATATATATAGCATTGTAATTGTAGTGTTGTTATAAAATAATACAATAATAGTAACCATAATAAGCTTTCCACCCAAAAAAAATAAATAAATACATGTAAATAAAATTATATATTATACATATATTACTGAGAGAGAGTGAGAACTCTACTCGCCACCTGGATTTAACTAAGCAAATAGGTACGAGCCTTCTATCGGACGATTACTGCATGGGAGATTATCTTTCAGCTGGCAACAAGTTATTTAACCCCAACTGGTGCAATGAGTTGCTTCTCATTTCAGAAACAACCATGTCGAAAGAAGTGGTCGTGGAAAAGATGTTAGTTTGTTTGAGAAGGGTCAAATCATTGGCATCCATCAAGTAGAGAAAAAATATGGAGGTTGCAAAAAATACTAAAATTGGGTTAAGAACTGTCCAAAGCATTATTAAAAAAGTGTAAACCGAATGCACCGAATGTTTCGAAAACAGCCTGCACCAACGTGCGTCACGAATAACAAACTTCATGACAACTGACTGTTAAAGTAATATTTACTGCACCCGAGCAAAATAAATAAGCACAGCGAATGGCAGGTTGAGTTTACAACACTCTCTAAAGAGTTCTAATAGATCCGTAACCCGCCGTCAAACTGAAAACTATGAGCCCCTATTTTTCCGTACAGCGCAAAAACCGCCCCAAACTCCACTCATCTCATGTTGTAAATTCAGGTTGGTGTTTATTTCTCTCGTTCACAGAAGAAGCAGCGTTGCAGAGGGGAAAAAGAGAATCAGCTAATCTGCTCCAGGAGGATTAATCAAAAACAGAGTGTTTTTCAGCATAATAGTTGAAACTTTTTTTCTCTATTTATCATTCATTTGAAGCAATATATGGGTCGCGGTAGTGCGAAAAGTAGCTATAGTCTTTGAAAAATAATCTGTCATAGAGGTTTAGAAGAGGTGATAAAAATCAATAGCCTGAATAGAAAATTGCCTGGAAGGGCTCACAACAGTTGCGAGATAAGAGAAAAGATTAAGCGGCTTGTTTTGCTGCGGCTCTCTCTCTCTCTCTCTCTCTCTCTCTCTCTCTCTCCCCCTCCCCCTTTCCTCCATTGTTTTCAGAAGAATTTCACTCTTGCCAATAAGCGCTGTTGGCTTGTTAATAGGCCAGCAGCAGTTAATTTCCAGGTCCTCGTGTCAATCTTTTGTCACTTCTGGTGTCCTGTGGCAAACTCAGGGCGGAAACAAAGGCCCCCTGGAAACAGGCGATCGATGGCTGAAGGCAGATGTTATCAGCAGAGCGAGGCTGCTGGCTTCATAAGCTTTGTGTTTTGCATGATCATCAGGGTGAAGCGCTCTCCGCAGACCTGTTTGAGACGAGATAAACGCCCAGGCCTGACGCTGAGGAGGCTTTGAGAGAAGCGTTACGCCTGGAAATGAGGCAACGAGATGTAAGACAGGCGCGTGTGGTCAGCCTCAGACCCAACGGCCCAAACTCGCGGGGAGCCAGCTGACACGTCTCTCGATGGCAATGCTCTCAATGCGCAGAGAAAACAACAGCACAACAAAACTGGTACAAAATTCAAACAAATCATCCCGAGCACGCCGTGTGAAAGCGAACAGAGGAGTGTTTAATTATTTAAGGCGTTTGCATATTCAGCGTGATTACACAGAGCCAAAAACAGGAGGAATTGTGGGAACAAAATGTGAGTTATGTCGACCGAGGAGTGTTTGTGTATTACAAATGAAGAGTGTTTTTTGATGCAAACCGGCTGATGTCAGTGCAGATTTCGAGAGCTCGTCTAATGAGACGGAGAGCTTGCTTTGGAGGACAGATTTTCTCATTGTCAGAGGAGAAGAGCTGGGAGCTCAACCTCCCCGAGGAGCTCTGCTCCAACACATCAAACACACTATTAACAGTCTTTGTCCAGTCTGATGTGTTGATGGGTTAAAGGGATAGTTTAACTAGAAACGATCATGCTGTCATCATTTACCCCACTCGTATCGTTCTAACCCCATACGACTGCAGAGCACAAAACAAGATACTCAACATTATCCAAAGTAGCTTATTTTATGTTCTGCAGAGGAAAGAAACACATCACATTTGGAGTGGCATGAGCGGGGCTGGGTCCGTTCCTCTAAAAGTGTAATTACTAGTTAATAACTACATCTTCACCAGATTACTGCACAAACTACTCTCTCCAAAAAGTATTTAATTACTTATTTTACAGAAGGAGTTTTGGTTGCTTGGTGCTTATCTGGGGACACTTCATTTCTAGTGATCATTGTCGATTTGATTACACAGATAGTATTGAAACTAATCTGAATTAGACAATGACGTCTCTGTATTATATAGGGAAATGCCTTTAGCTAAAAATGTAGTGTTTAATCTTATCAGCACTAACGAGTGGTTATTTTAATTATTGAAAGTAGCTATATAGTATAAATTATTCACAATTTACATTAGGGTCCAATGCTCACTAATAACTCATATAATACGTTTGTCTCGAAATACTGCTGCTTATTACTGCTTAGTAAAATAGTTAAGGTTAAGAATTGGGTTGGATTAAGGATTTAGAGTAAGGCCTTGCAGAATAAGACATAAATATGTGCTTTTTAAGTAATGATAACCAACCAATATCCCAGTAATATTCTAAGTTAATTGTGAGAAGTTGACACTAAAGTGTTACCAATATTCTTACTCTTCAAATCATAACTCATCAAGTGTTTAAAGTGTGAATGGTACATAAATAACCATATATCTATAGATCAAAAACAAAACACAAATGCATTGTTTGTTAAATAGATTGTCTAAAGGTTCAATAATCTACGATTTAACTACATTTATGACATTGATTACTTTTCATATGGCGAGACATATGGGATATGCTCAAACTGTGCCTGCTGTGCTGAGGTGGTAATGGCATGATGTAAATTGTGGCAAGTGAATAATGCTTACTTTTGTGAATTGGGCAAACCTATGGCAGATTTGTATGTAGTATGCATTGTATGTATTTAAACGCGTTTGGCCCAGATCTAAACCAGTGCTGGTATTAGCGAATAAGAAGCACATTTACACAAGAAATAGAGCATGCATGTTAAACTGTAAGTGCGCTTTTAAAAATGGGGGAATCTTCATGAATATCGTTCCACCCCAAATAAGCTTTATCTTGCATGCAGTTAATTTCGGCAGAAATCAAAGGCCTCTCTCGTGGTGAGCTGGGAATGTTTGTGCATGTTAATGCCATCAGCTGTCTGTCTGGCTGCCCATCGCCTTGTTCTCAGCGCCCGAGGAGCCCGGCAAGAATCCCAGCCCTGGGCAATGACCTCGCCGCCCTTGTGCTACATGACAGCGCCACGGGAAACTGCTCAAGATGGTCTGACTAAAGCTAACGAGATTCCCTGCTACAAGCACCAATCGGGGGATGCAAACTAGCGGCATTCTGATAGAGATATTAAAAAGCTCGTGCTGGGAACAAGGGCCGCCAAGATCAATTGGCGATATTAGCAGGTAGTCTCTAATAGATTTTAAATGCCTTTTACAATTAAACTTGCAAATAGGCAGAATAAAGGGCTGAGGAGGATTTGTCTGTCCTCGCAGAGCTTGGCGAGGTTTGCGTGTTTGAAAGAAAGCGATGACCTACTGAGAGGGTACACGGGTAAATGTGTAGCAATACAGCGGTTATTACTGTTAGCCCTCCGGCAAATACCTCTCCCTTAAGCCTATGCACGAGGAACGTTTTGTTTTATTACCTCGCGAGATAAGTCAGGGGAAAAAAGGCTCTTAAGTACCTGGGGAATTAAAATATTCCGGCTCGTCATATCAGTGTCTGCTCTCGGTTTCACATAATTATAACAGTGTTTTAAATTGATCCTGGAAGAAAGATGGGTTCAAGTGCAAATTAATTTCAGATTACCACAACAAAGACAATCAATTCCCGACGAGCGTGCCAGCAAAATGCTTTCGAGAGGCCTCGAGGTCCCTTCCCAGCCTCCCCGGCAATTCGGCGAGAAACAAAGACCTTTTCTGCTTAAATTACGCTAATGATCCGGCGCCTACCTGGTACATCCCTTTCCCCCATCTCCCATCACAGGAGTGGAGCTCATTAACAGGTCTATCAGCCCGAGAGTCTGCTACGACTTCATTAGTCCGGCCCGTTCCTCGGCACAAGGCTGACTTTGTCCTTTGTGCTGAAGAAGTCATCCTGGTCTGCCAGTGGATGGGAAGACGATTCCATGTCTGCTCGTTTAGTTATTTCATATACTCTAGTTTGGCCTAAACCCTTACCACAATGCTTTCTTTGATTGTTGACAGGCCTTTTTGGGCTCCTAACTCGCTTTCAAAAAACACAGCTACTCTACATGACTATAACCTTATTAAGCCAGCTGTAATGAAGAATGAAGATTATAGGTAACAGTCAGCTCTCTTAAGGGTAAACATGATCAAACCTGTCAAACTCAATGTACTGCATGCCTTTTGTCGTCTGATTGATAGTCGAAAGTTGCTTCTCGTGTCAGATCTGGACTGATTTTGATCAAGTAAGCGTCAGAATAACTTATCTCCAGATGAGCTCTTACTGGCCCGAAGCATCAGCTTCACTTGATTCTCCATCAGTCATTTTCTAGAAGAATCTGATCATCAGGAGGTTTTGAGGAGCTTTACCTTCACTGTTCCTCAGCGGAGCAGTGATCTTCACAAGCCTCCAAAACATCTCACATCTTCTGAGGAGACTTTATTTCTTCAGCGCTCCATCAGCATTGCATTATTGAATATTGAAAATAGAGTGACGACATGCAATATTGATAGCATTAGCATTTGCAGCAAACTGAATATTTTTGCTCAGTTTGAGTGTCTGAATAAAATTAAGCTGTTTTATCCTGCATATATCATATATTTTCTGAATAGTCTCAATAAACCAGTTATCAAAAAAAATGGTTATTGGCATTATTTTTGTTTGTATAGCAGACTTTACAGACTTAAATGATAGCTTGTTGCTTGGGAAGCTTCACTTTCAAAGTAGCCTCCCCGACTGGGTTTTCTTTTCATTTCCAGATCTGTGCCAATCTAAACGCTGTGAAGGTCCACACATTATTCCGAGCGCAACATCCATAGGGGTCTCAGGCTGATACGGCCTTTTCTTTTCAGCCGGCCGTCTGGATTTCATCTGGCTTCAAGAGAGCTGATTTCTTCTCCCTCCTTGAGTTTCTGAGGCCGATCTCTCCACCCTCCCCTCGTGTGCGGTGAATGGAGAGCATCCATCTATCCATCCGTCAGCGCCGCTTCTATAGAAGCTAAACATCTCCTTCAGACCCTCTGGGAAGCTGCCAGGAGTGGAGTGCTGAAAAAATTCAAGTCAAGCCTCATTAGCTTCTCATTACCTTTGCAAACCGAAAACGAGGGAGAGGGAGAGGGAGAGATTTTCTAAATCGGCAGGAGCGCAGGGCCATGGGAATCTGCTATGAGAATCACTTTTTAGCACATGCACATTGAAGCATGCAGGATCGCTCTTCACCGAGGGAATTAAAGTTTTATTTCCATTTCCGTAACACAATAACTGCGTCATTAAAGCCATTTTTTAAAGTGGAATAAGCCATCACTTACTGCTGCCCGAGTCAATTTCCAGCCCTTCAATAGAGAGTGGCAAGTTTTATAAACCTGTCATGTTGTATTACGGCAATGCTAAACATCAGCGTTTGAAGTTTCCCTTTCCTCCACCGTCTCTGGCTCTCCCGTCTCTCTTGCACCGTTTATTTTTAATAATGCATTTTTTAACCTTCCATTCACTTACTCCACTAATCTGCATTTCTGCGCCTGAGGGACGAACGCATTCGAGCTCACGGCTGGGGAATCCCATCCACCGGCTTCACACAAAGGATTGTTGACTCAGGGAGAATTAGGGCATTTGAGAAACTCGCTGAAAACACAAACATAGCACAACACTCCAGAGAGGGATACCATTACAGAAGAACAGCGGAAAAGGGTTAAAATGAAAGAAAAACACAACAGCAGAAGCTGTTAAACAATTTTGGAAAATGTGCATTTGTCGCACCTGTGTGTGCATGTGCTCGCGGCTGAAAGCCTCTGAAATCAGGTAAAGCAGACGAACAAATCTGACTGTGAAAAACACTTGCTTTCAGACGGCCTACTGAGCAAAGGCTGTGTGATATTCAAATACAAACTAATGCTGCCATGCTTTTTTTTCTTCTCTTTTTAGTTTTCTTCTTTACTGTTATTTGAAAAAAATAAAATTAAAGGAATAGAACAGCACTATTATTAATCTTAGAATGATTGGGGTGATTCTGTACGAAAGTGCCTCTGTACAGAAAATAAACAACATCATGCTCTTGTTTGTTTATTACTTGCCATGTGAGTTTTAAGGCTGTATTGCCATTGTATTAAACTCAATTAACTAACTAACTAAATAGATACATTCAATCATTTTGTTTATTTGTGATAAATATTATAAACAGAAATTACAATATAAGCCATTGGAATAACGATATGATAATGTAAAGCAAAAAAAGAAGCAATGTTAAATTTTATATATATATATAAATATTGCTATATCGCAATGTTAATTTATAACTAACAATTAAATAAATAAATAAATACATATATTATTTGTGATGTTTATCAAATACAAAATTGCAAAATAAGCTGTTTTACTACGATGATATTACAGTAAACAAAAAAAGAAAGTCATAACAGAAGACCAATGACCAATATTGCAATATTAATTTATTTTGAGATATTGTATGTCCGTATTTCTCACCGTCCATTCACTGACCAACCAATGTGTATTATGCCCTTAACTATTTACATAACACTGAAACAATGTTTTAATCTTATTGGCTGAATCTGCGCAACGTCCTTGACCACTTGATTTTGGGTAACAGGGTAACACAGTTATCACAGCTATCTATAAGTGATTATTAATGAAGAGATCGCCTGTGTTTTATTGGATTGTCTGTTTTTACTATTGCTTGATGGTTAATATAATGTGTTCGTGTTCCACTGGTACCCTGCCAGCAGTGCGAGCCGGCCTCTGGTTGCTCATCATTAGTTTGATTAGCATGTGGAGCACCAGGATGAGAGCAGGACTGTGTCCCGGCGAGGAGGCCAGCCAAACAGGATTAGCTACTTACAGTTCAAGGCCGTCTTTCAGCACACTCCCTGATCCGTCAGGGGTCACGGGATATTCACACCCATCTCTGTTCTGTCCCATATGTCCCCCTGCCACAGACGCATCACAGAGACTGAACCATATGATCTGATAATGTCTTTATTAGCAAGACGTCACTAGTTAAACAGAATCCGCCCAAACATGTGTTTCAAGACGTGGAAGTGGAACTACAGTATTATACTGTTCTATTATTTCATATTCATTTACATAACTATGTATGTTAGAGTTTATTTTAATTTAAAGGCGAAATGTTACAAGTAACTATAGCAGCTGTCACAATTGAAACTATTTATCTAAATGTAATGTTAATAAAGAATGAAACACCATAACAAGAGATTGCGTCTATGTTTGGATTTGGATACAATCAAATCACAACAATAAATTATCATTTGTATTTTGGGGATGGAAACAATAACAACAATAATAATACTACTACTTCTAATAATAATAATAAATATTCCCTTGTTAAACATTTTTGAACTGCATGTTTACATAATCAACACATTCTATAAGTGTCCAAATGAGAGTAACACTGAAGAACCTTTCATCTGACACTGACTTAATAAAGGAGTGTGAAAAGTATTGAGAAAAAACACTTCAGTTCATGTATCGTGTCAAACGCCAGACTATCTACTACAAAACAAACAAACAAAAACAGATGTTTCAAATGTGACCGTATTTAAGCATCCAAAAGTGTCTCTTAGACAAAAATATACTCCATGCATGACTTTGTTTCCATGAGAATGGTTTATTTGCTCACAATTAATGTTAGATTAGTTCCTCCTGTAAGGCGACTACAGAGTGAGGAAACAACCCTAACAGAAGCAACACTGCACATCTGCTAATAAAATACCTCACCGAGTGTTGCGAACGTAAGCTGGGATAAACTTATCTCTCCTCCAACTTTTTTTTTTCAGTTTTTGGCTCATGATAAACAGAGCCGTATGTACATCAGTGCCAGGACCCTGCAGATATCAGGGAATAAATGAAGCCCTCACTGTGATTAATGAAGAGGCCTATGATAGTGAACTCCACGATAAGGGTCTCGCAAATAATAAATTAAAACTTAACCCTGGAAGTGGAGCTAAAGAAGCAGCAGTGATTTCTTCGAGTGCAGATAGTCTCTCCTGCACTGGTGAAGATGAGCGCTAGTTAGCATTCACGGCATTACATAGACTATCAGGGCAGCCCTTGTTTGGCTGACTTCTGCTCTGATCCGCCGGAGGATAGAAGAGAGAGAAGCAGAGACGTCTCTTTCTCCTGCTGTAGGGTGTAACAGGAGGCACTGTACTATCACCTACAGCCCTGAACTGAAAGCCAGAGGAAATTGGAAAGCCCAGAGAAGCCGTGTGGTAATTAATCACGGCTCTATGAAGCCTGTCAGAAGAGCGCTGCGCCGCTGATACTGCTGTCAATTACAGCTCATGTGTAATTGTGTAAAACGCTATTGTGAGCCCAGTTAGAGGTGCAGATCTCCTGAAAGCATGACCTGCTCCTCTCCAGACGTGGCCTCCTGCCAGGACTCCTTGGCAGCTTTACATGGCGTAAGAAATTGTGTGTTTTACCAGGTTATGATCTGAAGCCTTATTTGTGACAATGGGTCATTGTTGACTCACCAGCACGATGATTCAAAGCTGGTGAAAACCTAAGGTTCATTTTGAGGCCCGGCTCTGAAAAGACTGTTACTTAATATATTGTCTCCTTTTTCCTTTTTGGTAGCACAAACTGTGATTCAGTCAATATTTAACACTAGCTTCATTATTAGAACAAAGTGAACCAGGTCGGACTCTCTCGTCTATAGCACTGCGGCATTCAGTTTTATGTAGGATTTTTCCAGAGCAAAAGAGATTCGTTTAGAATTAGCGTCATCATTTCAAAGCAATGGCTTTCTTTCGTCACAGAATGTTTTTTTAGGAATACTCTGTAGACACTCTACACTTCAAGAAACCTTAATAATGAATATGGAATAATGAAATGTGGAATTAGTACAGAATTCTAATCGGTTTGATAAGAAATAAGTGAAACCTCTCTGACAGGGTCCAGATGAAGGATTCGGTTTTTGATAGATTCGGCTATATTAAATATATTTATTCATGATTTATGGCAACATAAAAATATACATGTGTTTGTATTTATATACGTAATAACAGCACACTCACATATATTATGTAAACAATATTATGTGACAGCACTAATATTATTATTTGTACTTGTAGTAGGCCCAGTCAGCAGCTGACTTGTTACTAAATTGTAGCTTCTGTGTCCCGTTGGATAAATGGAATCGGATTTGGAATATGGGTGAGTAAAAGACATCAGAACTGTTATTCAGTCTTTCCCGTCTCAGTCTCTCGTCTCGTGTGGAAGCTGCTGGTGTGCTGTGATCCGGAATCAGAACAGCTGAATGGCCATTATCCCAGTCTTTAAGCACACACAGCGAGGATCCATGCGTGAATGTGCTTTAATCAGCGCCCATCCACAGCTCCGGAGGAGGGACGACTGTGACCCCTCATGCTCCCAGATTATTGTGGTGACTTTGTGATTGGAGAGTTTTACAGCACTCTCATTAGAATAATGATCCCCCTCCATCCAACCCTCTGTGTGTGTGTTTTTATCCGTAAGCTCCCAGCGGTCCTAGAGTATTTTAAGCTAGTTAATAATCATTATGGATGTGCAGTGAACTGGGCAAAAATAATAATTAACTCACCTGAGCCAAGCTAAATTAACCCTTTATGCTTTTGTTAGCCCATTCTGTTTCAAATACGCTGTCCTTCTGGGACCCATTAGATGTGTCTGTTAAGTAGAGAGTGAATGCCGGCCCAGCCCTGCCTCCATATGATGCTAAAACAGCCTGCTATTGGATATCGAGGCTTTTTACATCACCCAGAATCATGTGAATTCAAAACAGCTTTTGATGTGAATTGTCCAGGATCTACTAGTCATTGAAATGTGAGATGAATTAATCTGACAAATATGATCTGCAAACACATGCACGCTTTCCATGGCGCTCGCCCCAGCTTGTGCTGCCGCTTACTTCCAAATGCTAGGAATGTATAAGCGTTCACAAAAGCCAGATTTGTACCCATCTACAGTGCATGTAATGGGATATAATTAAAGGCTGTAGTTGATGGGCGTTCTAAGATAATCTCTATTTTGATATAATGCCATCTTTCTCCCACTCATAGGCTTGTAGTTGGGCTGTTGACCGAAGGTTTGCAGAAGGGTTGTTGGTGTATTTAGGGCTCAGAAGGTTTTTAGACTTAAGCATCATTTTAATCATGCAGTCATGAAGTCTAAGAGCATGGGTGGCACTGAGGCTTCACTCTTTGTGGTGTTTTAGGGTGGTAATTACCCGAGACATCATACTTTTCTGATAAATACGCAGGTAATCTGTGCGTTTTGATGCATAAATGCGAGCATAACAGTTGTGGAAGTTTGCCTGACTGTTATGTTACATGACATTAATTGTACCACTGTAGCTTGCGTAAGTGTGCACATTCATCTGTGGTGCTTGACACATGTTTGGCAATGCATGTTCGTATCCAACTTTTTCCATCGTCTATTTTTTGCTTGATTAAAACTTGATTAAATAGGTCAGTACAAAGTAATGATACATCTTATGGTATGCATACATGGAAACAGTGCTGGGTAGATTATTCATAAATTAGTCAGGTCAAGTCACCTGTATTTATATAGTGACTGATAATACAATATCGATGATCAGCTTTACAGTTTTGGGGTATTTTTTTATGAAATGAAAACTAGAAGACGTTCATATCACATGCCAATATTGTATTCACGATAGAACACAAAACAGAATTTAACAAATGTTTGAACTGAGAAATTTTTTAATCTTTTATCTTTTAAATGAGCTCATTTCACATTTTATTGCTTCTACAGGACTTAAAAAAGTTGGCACAGGGGGCAACAAAGGGCCTAAAAAGCAAGACATTTGGAAAAGATTCAGCTGAGAGAACATCTAGCAACTAAATAAGTAAATTGACATCAGGTCTGTAACATGATTGGCTATAAAAGGCAGAGTCTTTCAGAAGTAAAGATTGGCAGAGGTTCTGCGATTTCTCAAAACCTGTTGGTGAGTCAAAATCGGAGCTAAACTCGTGCGGTCTGAACTCGGCATGCTCTTCAGGTCCTCAGACGACACTCATCACATGATTCTGTAATTGACATTACTACATGGGCCCAGGAATACTTCCAGAAACCACTGTCAGTAAACACAATCCTCAGAGACATCTGCAGATGACAATTAAAGCTCTATTATGATAAAATATGATCCAGATGCTTGTCGTGTCCTGTGGGTCCAGACTCATTTAAAATGGACTGTTTCAAAGTGGACGAGTCAGAATTTGACATTCTTGTTGAAAATCACAGGTGCCGTGTGTATAAGTCTATACAGTATGAGCAGCTTCATGTTTTGGAAGGAACTATAAATGCTGAAAGGTATATAAAGGTTTTAGAGCAACATATGCTCCCCTCTAGATGCAGTGTATTTCAGAGAATGTCTGGTGTATTTCAGCAGACAATACTAAACCACATACTGCAGCGATTACAACAGCATGACTTCTAGAAAAAGTGTCCTGCCTGCAGTCCAGGTCTTTTACCTATAGAGAACATCAGGGGTCCGTTCTTCGTACGTCGCTAACTATAGCTGGATTTAATTGTTGTGGATTTGTCCTGATCTTGGATTGTTTGGTTCTTCGATGCATATCTCGGACTTGCTGTCATAGCAACAGGTGTGTAAGCTTAAACCTGCTCAGGAGCAGGTTTCATGTTTCATGTAAACAGGATTTAGGCTGTGCTCCTGGTGGGTTATGATTGGTTGAAATGGCAAGGTCACATCTGATTGGTTAAAGGGCGCTACTGACACGGACTGACTCATGTGGGAAAAGAAAAGTATTTTGCAAGAAAGTTTTTTTTTTTTTATTGCTAAACTCAAACACATACAGATACCACAAAAAAACAAATATTTGTCACCCTGTCGTTACTGGTTTCACAGCCAGGAGAGCTGTTAGAAATCCTTGCGGTTCCAAACTCACAGGTAATGGGTCCCAGCCCTGAATCACGGTCCGAGGTGCCGTCTAATACCCTGTTCCCACTGCCTGTGCCACCCCGGAGGGCTTCTCCTTCATCTGCTTCACCTTGGAGGGTGTCTCCTCTGGCTGCTCCGCCCAGGTGGGCACCTCCTCCGTCTGTGCCACTTTGGAAGGTGTCTCTTCTGCCTGATCCACCCAAGTGTTCCGGTTCTCTGTTTGTTTTTCGCTGATCATTGTGTGTTCTACCACCCTTGTAACTGTTTCCCTTGTTTCTCTGTGATTGTGCTATTTCTGGATTTACCGTTGCCGACTTTTGCCTGTTCTCGCCTTTGCTCCACTGGACTCTGTTTGCCGATCGCTTGACACTCTGCTTTGTCTTCGAATATCCCTCTCGCCTTCGCCTCGGACATACCTGAATGCTGTGATCGACTTTGCCTGTTGTACCCTGTGCTCTGTGAGTTGTTATCATTAAATACTTTGAAAATGGATCCGTACACTCCTAGTCTCATTCCTATTTATAGTCTCATATGGATGGCTGTATTTACAGATACGTATACAAGTGTGTATGTGCATGGCTGTGATACTCATTCATGTGTTAATCACTGTGTATGCCTAACAATATGTCACTTTCTATTCCCCGATTGCATCTATATTAGTGGAGGTATTTCTCTCAAATTTGTCACATGGGTCCACTGCTGGCTCTGATATGAAAGATGACAAAAAGAGCAATTGCTACAAATAAGATTTGAGATTTGAACCAAATTAGCCGCATCGTAATTAGCAAGATGATCTCATCTTAGATGTGTCAATTCATCTAGGATGTATCAAGCGACATATGAAGAACGAACCCCAGGAGCATCATTAAACGAAAAATATGTCAAAGACGACCACAAACTCTTCAGCAGCTAGAAACCTTCAGGTAAGTATCAGACACAATTCCAAAAGAAGAGGAGATGCTACGCCATGGTAAATATGCCCCATCCCAACTATTTTGAGACCTGTAGCAGATATCAGATTCAAAATGAGCTCATTGTGTGCTTACAATTGAAAAATATATGTTGTATATGTTCTATTGTGAATAAAATATTGGCTCATGTGATTTAAAATTATTTTAGTTTTCATTTTATTTAAAACAAACAAAAAAACAACAGTTTTGGAATTCGGATTACATTATATTATATTATGTTATGTTATGTTTTTTTGTTTTTTTTGTTATCTCATTACATAATCCAGATGGTTATTATATATTATATATATTCTATACTGGTTTTACTTTAATCAATTCATTCCACATTATGGAAGTAAAGGGAACTGCTCAGCTTCAGATTCTGTGCCGCTACCTTCTTCACCAGCATGTACATTGTGTCCTTTTTGTTTAATTGAAACCAGGGAGGTCAATTAATTTCGCTCCCCGCCATCTTTTGCCCACATGATTGAAAGCGATGTTTGTCTTTCTCTCCCTCTTCAGTGTGTGCACTGCTTCTTTTGTATTCAAATTCTGTGTCACTTCACATGGATTAATTGAGCCACTTTGTGGTTAATCTCAGAGCTGCAGTGGTGAGAGATGCTGAGCTGTGTCTATCTTTCCTAGTCTTACAGTCACAGTAATTCCACACTAGCACACCAGAACAGTTCATGTTCAGCACATACTTTATTTCCAAGATTAATTCATTTACAAACTTTGTAATTAGTGGCATGGACAGTTCCAGCACCTTGGGTTCATTCTAATTCAGATGATGAATATTCCAGCTTTTGTGCTGATGGCCAGAGCTTTAACTGTTCATGACTATTACTGTATATATATATATATATATATATATATATATATACGGCCTAGATATTGTTGGATTTCAAGTCAGTAGGAGTTGATTCATTAAAAAGCAGCCAAGTACGAGTTGTTTTAGATTAATCTAGATTATCTAGATTCAAATGGCTGATTTGAATTCTGCCAAAGGCATTCAGAATATGTGTGCTACCTCAATAGGGGCAAAATGTAAAGCTCTATTCGGACAGGACTAGTTTTACAGGGGTTCGTTAGAGAACGTTTTGTTTCACAGACGTACTTGGTGATTTTACTCCCGTCCGAATCTGTCATGTCTGTGTTTTTCTCTCACAACCTGTGATAATTCTAGAGTCCGAATGCGATGTCTGTGATATTCATTTTCACAAGGCGTTTCCTTGTCTGTTTTGGCCAACGTGACATGCCGTAGATCCTCTAACCACACGCACGTTTAATACATTGTTATATATAAAATAAATAAATAAATACAAGAAACGAGCCAGATCACGTAAACTGTTAAGACTGGCTATTTAAATATCAGTATCAGTATCAGATTACTCACTTTCATTTCTGCACTCGGTTAAATATCTTTTAATTATCAAAATTAAATTACTTTTGTTATTATTAAAAAAATTTTGCCAAATGGATTACCATTTATATATATATATTACTAGTGGTTAGGTTAGTGTAGCAAAACCGTGGCTAATTTGTGGTTATCATTAACAATAATCATTGGTAATCATTGTCTTTGGACTTACGGTAAAATCATCATCGTTCATTTTGGTAAGGGTTATGTTGTCGCCTGTCCTAGCTCCCTCTAAACCTATTATAAAACAATATGATCAGTTGTCTGCTAAATTACTATTGTAACTTTACAATACATAACAACAATATCCTTTAGTTTGCTGTATTTGAGTGATGAGCAATGGGCTGCTACTGCTTAACTAATGAAAAAAACAATGACTATAATAACCTATTTACAGGTGAAACATATCGAACCCCTTTGAGCCAAAACTTGCTGATTCATGATTTATTAGAGATTTATTATTGAACGGCAAATTCAGAAAGAAAATAGATTTAGGCAGCAATTATATAATAATAATATAATGATAACAATAATACTGGTTGCAGTCCCGTATAAATGTCACCTCACTTGTTCTGAGGTGTTGGTTAATGTGAACTTCACAGATACACAGTAAAGTAGTTCCAGACTTGTTGGCCGCATTACAGCTCACAAAAAGAAGACTCACAAAAAGAAGCTGGTCAAGCAAACTGAATTGTCACGATCCTATCAGTGACACAAAGGAGTAGAAAGTGGTTAAAAACATGTGTGGTAATATTTCAGCGGTTCAGAAGCGGACTATTTAAGCCGGTTGTTCCCACCCATTTCACATCAGTAAAAGTACTAGATTATATTGTGTTTATATAATTATGCTGCACTTAAGAAAACACTTTGAAACATGGCAGATGAGTTTTAAACAGAGCTCAGTATTAAAAGCCTCCTTCAGCATGCGCCCAGACATGCAAAAACAATAGCGTGTTCAGAAGTGTTTAGACACTATTACTCAGCGATGTTTTGTAATATTAATCTGCTATCCATCTTACAAGACACTTGTGAGATCCGCTGAGCCCAGTGCATGCTAGCGCTTGCGTGCATCATGCGTGCGCTCCAGGTAAGGGTTTCTATGCTGTGCTTTGAAGGTGAGCTGGTGTGTTCCAGGTGATTAGCAGCCAAATGAAACACCCCTCCGCTCTGTTTATGATAACAATGCAAGAACGATCAGCGACCCACATTTATATGCACGGTCGTGCACAGCGGTAATCGTTTTAATTATTGCATTTACAAGGACATCCAGGGATGTTCTGTGAAGGGAATGAACCAAAACACCAGGGGACATGTTTGGTCTGTTTTATCCTGTGTTTATCCATCAGTCTTGAGACGAGAAGGAAATAGCTGCTCAGAGCCATGCACAAACATCTACTTTCTTTTTCAATTACAACCGGCTTTGAGTAAAAGGGTAAACATCTTAAAGAGTCATTTGTAACTTCCAAACAGGCATTTGATTTGAACGGTGAGATTAATTCCTTCAGGACGGCTCGAGTTGTGTTGGAAAACAACGATACGCCGAACCACGCCGGCGTTCGCTTCAGTGACTAATCAGCACTGTGATCCTGCTTGTGTTGAGTATTGTAGCTTATCGCCATTTCCCTCTGTTCCCGCTTCACAATTAAAATGTGTGTGTGATGTGTTAGGACATCTGAGCACTGGACTCCGTCGAGAACTGGGTTTGTGTTGACTTCTGGCCTCGGTGTGAAGTGCTGACTGGACTAAAGCATTTCAAACGTCTCCTTGGCTCGGGGTTGGAGGCCAATCCGCTGGGCTTTGTAGTTCGCTGGTGAAAAATCACTTTCTATGCAGGAAGGGAATTCAGTGTAGTGACCTCGGCTTCTCCTCTAAGCTCCCTTAGTAGAGCGCATGACCTCATCCTCAAAGAGTCGACCATCATCCAGCTCTCACAACACTACACCTAATGTACTTTCTCATCAGATGCTTCTGTCCAAACACCTAGTGAGGAGAGTGTTCACATCTCTAATATTTGATATATCGCTGGAATATTACTGCCATTTGCAGTACTGGTGCAGTATATTTGTACACTCTCAGAAATAAAGGTGTAAAAGCTGTCACTGGGGAAGTACCTTTTCAAGAGTCTATTTTGGTACCTTAAAGGTACATATTAGTACTTAAAGTGTACATATTTGAACCTAATAGGTACAGAAGTGTATTTTATGAAAAGGTACCGCCCCAGTGACAGCGTTTGTACCTTGGTTTCTGAGAGTGTAACATTGAGGGAAAAAAATCGATACAGCAAAGTATCACAAGATATTTTACGGTAATACAGTATTGATGCATGCACTCAAAAAAAATATTCTCCAACACTTCAGTTTTTTTTGTTGTTTTTTTTTCATCATTTTCATTGAACACCATTATGTTTGGTTCCCTTTTAAATCAACTGCATTGTCTTAAACTGACTTGAAACAGTTCTGTTTTGTTTCCCCTTCCCATCATGCTTTGCAGAGGGCTAAATAAGGATAGAAAATCTTGAAATGTTAATATTTGTTATTTAAATTATTATTTTTAATTAAGATGATAAAATTGGGAGACTTGTTAATATCTCATGGTCTTTTATGTTTGTATTGTTACCAGTGTTGCAAAGTGTAGAGCATGTGCTTGGGGACCTGCTAACATGAATCATCTCAACAAGTTGGCTAATGCCTAAAGTTAAGTAAATCAAACCTATCATTTTTTTTATTTTTATTTTTATTTTTTTTCAGTGTAAAATGATGTCTCCCTATAATTCATTTTCTGGTTAAATGTTTTAGTTTTGAGTTCAACAAGCATAAAACTTATCAATTTCATAAAAACTATATTTGATCAAATTGAGTTGACCCAACTCAATAAAATTCTGTTGCATTCATTTGTTTTTTATAAGTTGGGGCTATACATATTTATTGTATAGTGTTATCCCGTCTAGTCAGTTTTGGACTCAAATGTTTGTTCCCTTGTGTCTCCACCCCTTGTTTGTCACTGTGGTTTTTGATAAGCTCCTCCTCCCTCATCATCTCGTCCTCTCGTTATCATGTGCATTTAAAGAGTTGTTTGTCTTCCAGTCTCCGCCAAGCATTGAGATTATCTTGTGTAAAGAGTTTTGTTCTGTTTTTTGTGTTTTGTTTGCCTGCGTATCGACCTCAGCTTTGTTCTTTGGTTTTTGCTTTGTCTTTGCCCCTTTGGAAATTGTTTGCCAATCGATTGACCCTTGCTACCCTTTGGACTATTCTTGTACGTTTTGCCTTCTCTACACCTGTCTGCCGTTGTTTTACCCTGCCCGATTTGACCATGCTAATTGATAAAGCCTTGCTTCTGGATCCGCACATTCATCTCCTACGTCACAAATGCAGTTAACATTATGGGGGAAAATACTACTGAAGTTAATAGTTACCAGCAACTGTGTGGTTACCAATATTCTTCAAAATATCTTAATTTGTGTTCAACAAAAGAAAGAAACAACCTGAGTAAGGAAATTATGCCAGAGTATTCATTTTCGGGTGAACTTTCCGTTTAATAATAATCCTAGCCATAACCTTTCTATTTCTGGCTCTGCTTGACAATTATTTAGCAGGTCGTTTATTAATATACCTGTATTGTTCTTGTATGTTTCTGAAATGCTGTTTCCCCAGGCGTGTGCTCTTCAGTTTCTATCTTGTGTGGTCTCGGCTCCTTCACTTCACTAAACTCCTCACTCCAAGTAATTATCTAATAAGCGCAATAAAGGAGCGTAACTCTCTAATCTGTTTATAATTAGCATTTCAATGGTCCCGGCACTAATGCTTGACCTTCAGCAACTCTGACCTGCTCATAATTAATAGTAATATCCGATCCTCAGCATGTAAGAAGCTGGCCATGACCAAATGAATGAACCTCAGGTACGGCTAATTTCTGCTGCAATTATCTTTTCATGTTGGGAGATTTAGCAGATTATCTGCACGATTTCACACCATTTTATGCAATTCTGTAATTAGAGAATGGGGTCTAAACGGCGGCTCAGCTCATGCAGAGAGTTTGGTGTCGGTGTGGGCCGTAAGTGCCGATTCATTGTGTTTTGTGTTCATTGACATGATGTTACAGTGTGCATGAATTAGCATGAAATGAGGTACTGTTAAACTTTGTGTGATCAAGACAAGCAGAGTAATTGCTGTCTCAGAGTCTCAGCAACATCAGATATGACTCAGGCAAGCAATGATGCAAAAGCAAATTATCATCTTAAGAAGGCTGGTTGGAAAAAGAGACTTTTTACAGATGGAGGAGATATATATATATATATATCTTATATATATATAAGTGTCACAGAGCAGTCAGTGAAGTAGTCTGATGAAAGGCCTTTTATTAGATAGTTTGTTAATTAGTTATTTTTTCTAACTCAATAAATAAAAACACAATTTCAGAATTTGTAACATTTACAATATGTTTGATTCCACAAACACCTTTTGGAATCTGCATAATATTAATTATTTTACCAAAAAAGAGGGATCATTCAAAATGCATGTTTTTGTTTTTATTTAGTAATGACTTGAATAAGGTACAAAAAAAACAAACAAACAATTATGCGGTGGATCATTCAGCAAACCACACACTAAGGGTATGAAAACGTTTGAAAGGGGCCATTTTTATAAATTAAACTAATTTCTCCTGTGACAATGTTGTTCATATAAACAATGTTTACATATAATTCACAGGAGAAATTAGTTGAATTTATAAAAATGGCCCCTTTCAAAAGTTTTAGTGTGTGGTTTGTTGAATGATCCACCGTGTATCTGTTTGTTTGTTTGTTTTGTGATAGTTGTTCATGAGTCCCCTGTTGGTCTTCAACAGTTAAACTGGCTGATGTTCTTCAGGAAAGCCCTCAATTCCCACAAATAATTAGTTTTTTTCAATTTTCTGAGGACAAGTGAGGGACTATTACAGATAAATAAAATGCTCCCTGATGCTCCAGAAAATACAACACTTTATGTTATTTGTTTTAATTTTATTATATAGTATTTAATGAAAAGTGTACTATATTTTGTACATTTTTTAAATCAGGTTTTATGTTTTGTTATGCCAAACTTTCGCACTCCAGTGCATGTTAAAATCCAATGTATATAAAGACCACTTTATTCACTATCCTAAAATGAAAAAGTCTTTCAGAATGTGTCATAAATGTATTCAGAATGCAGATGACTCATATTTTGTACATAGCACTTGCAAATGGAATTTTGTCAATTTGCACATTGTCAAATATGCATCAATATGGCTTGAAGGATTATAGATTGAGGAAACCCTCCACCACAAGCCCCCTTTTGATCTCTGTATTACTTTATTAGTATAATCCTATATGAACCACTTCACTTCCATTTCAGACCAGTGGATTCATTTCAATAACTGTAATCTATCCACACCAATCGTTCCGTACCTCTCTCTTTCTGTAGACGCCGGGGTGGCAGCGCCTCCCTCCAAACGCAACTTTTCAAAATCACTTTTTTTATTATTTTTCCTTTACACATTCATCTTGCTGCATCCTATTTTCTGCCCAGTGCTTCTTCCTCTTTGGCCGTATTCAAATGAACGGCGAGACCTTTTCACATACATGAGGGCGTAATGGGGAGCTTAGCAGAACTTCCACCTGATTACCAATGCAAATATTAGCAAGTCAAGTTCAGTGTGTGGCGACAGATTAGGGTTTATCCCTCATGCACACCACTCGATTCTTCACGCTCCGGAAACATTTTTGCTTATCAGTGCGAGGCAACGATCAACACTTCACGTCTCCGGTCCCGCTGAGACTTCAAGAGGGCCGTCATCAACATTCAGAGCCCAAACTTCCCCGTTTCTGAATTCTCACGCCTAAATCCGTATATTAGACATCATAATTGCTGTAAGCCTTGCCATCAAATAGGGAATTACAAAGAACTTGTGAATGCTCCTTCACATTACAAATAACACAGTACATGCCATTGTTTTAGTAATGAAATGCAGTGCTACATGAATCTAGTCATGTGTTTTAAGGGACGCAGCAATATTATCTTTGTGCAGCAGAATCTGTGAGGACCGATCTGTATTCATAAGGGTTTTATATTTCGTAGCGAGTGCAGAACGCTTATTTTCCAGTTGATTCATTGCTCATTTCTTTTGTTGTGGTCTGGTTCACCTCCACTACTCAGTTCAGAAAGACTTCCTACCAAGTCTTTGTTATTTCATGACAATGTCATGCATTTATTTTGATCAATAAAAGATGGTACTTAAAGTAAGACCTGAACTCAACATTTCCTATCAGTACATTTCTGCCACCTTCCTAAAATATGGCTCAATTTGTTGTCCCATCACAAATGCAGGCATTTTTTTTTTCTGTACGGGTAAGTCTCCGGGTTAACTCTTCCTCAAGTAGTTGGCAGAATGAAGCTAGTTGGAACTTTCCTTTTGCTTAACTTAATTTACTGAAACTAAAACATTAATAATAACAGACAAAAATCAGTAACACTTTATTTTAAGGTGTTCATAATTCAAAGTAATTACCTTGTAAGTACTTAGTAGTACCTGTTGTACTGACGTGAAATAAAATGTACTTATCATCTAACTAAGTTATAAAATTATGTAGATGTAACAGACAGCTTCTGTTACACACGTTACAGGCCGAGTCACAATGATACTTACAGTTACGTACAATCAAGTAACTTAATAATCACATCGTATAAAGTCTGCAATGCATATGTGACAATCTTTTAGCAATAAGTAGCTACCTAATTAGGTAATTAATCTGTATTATGACACCTTAAAATAAAATGTTACCCAAAAACCTAATACAAATACTACACAAAAAAACCCCCACAAATAAAAACAAACATTAAAATCATCTATACATTTGTCTAATTATTTATTTTAGATTTGATAAATTTTATATTGGTGTTTGCTAAATGTCTATTTACATTTACATTTAGTCATTTACATTCACATTTTTAACAAAAAGGCATTTACAAATGAGGAATACATAAACTGATTTATCTTAAGGAGGTAACAGACAGAGGAAGTGCTCGTAATACCAGCCTCAGTTACTGTTCAAATAAGTGCAAGCTGGAAAGGAAATGACTAAATTAGGTTTTTTTGTTAGTTTTGTTTTGTTTCCTAATATACTGTATATGCATTCCAAAAAATAGCTTGTTTAATAATTTAATTTAATAATAATCATTTAATTTAATAAAATTATGACACACATTTCCAATCATTCCAAAAGTAATTTAATTGTACTAATGACTAAAATGCATGCTAATACAATGATATCAATCCAATTTCATTTGACAACTGCATTTTTATGAAAATGGAAAGGCCTGGTAGAGTTTAAGCTTTTAGGGGCAGTTTCCCGAACAGGGTTTAAGACTAGTCCTAGATTAAAATAAATGTTAAGAGCTGTCTAAACTGGAAAAAGCTTGCACTGAGATGTCTTAAAATACATTATTGCCATTGTTTGGTCTTAAAATGCTCACAGATAATGCTTTTTTGTAAAAAATTCTTAAAAGTCAAAAATTAGCCAAAAAATGTTTGTTTGGATTTATTTGGTTACCATAGTAAAAGTGGGTGCAAATGACAAATGACAGTTTCAAGTAAACTGAGCAAACAACTAGAATCATTTTTGAGTGTATATATATATATATATATATATATATATATATACATTTAGGATGAAGTCAAATAGTGTCGAAAGAAATTAGTTCTCAGTTGTTGTTTGATGATTGACAATGATCCAGCGTTCCTGATTGGGATGGGAAGATCATTCCTCCAGCCAGGAAGAGTGAACAAGAATCTGGAGAGAGATTTCGAGCCTCTCTGTGATATTGTGACATTAACACATTCAGACAAAAATAATATTGAAGAAATCAGAGTATAACAATCCAAAATCCTGACAACGATTGTGCGTTATACTTGTGGGAAATGCATGTGCATGTTCACCTCTAGCCATCGCTCTCTCTCTCTTCTCTCTCTCTCTTTCTCTAGTGAATGTAAACAGAAAGCTTTAAGCCAGCAGAGCAGACTAGGACGTGGGCGGTCAAGGTAAGAATCCTCGGGGGGAAGAAACAATAAATAATTTCTATGTTAAAAAGCAGCGGTTTGCCCAGAACAAAATGCATTGTGTTTCTTAACTTAAAACAATTTATTTTGGCAGTGAATAATAGATAAAGTGAGCTGCAAACAAAGTCACATCCACTGAAGAGGAAGCTCGTCTGAAAGCAAGGTGTGATTGACAAACATCCAGACAGATTCAGCTCTGCTACCTTGAGAAACTGTCGATATGCAATATCGTGCGGATGCTATTTATACAATGAAATTCGAATACTTCTATTAAGACCTTTATAACAGTAGAGTAGATACTGACATAAAATGTCATCAGTCTGAGTAAGATTAGATTGAACAGATCTAAACATATAATACAATGCTGATTGAGAGCTGAAGAAATAAAGTCTCTTCAGAAGATATGAGATGTTTTGGAAGCTTGAGGAACAGTGAAGGTAAAGCTCCTCAAAAGATCCTGATCAGATTCGAGACACACAGATTCTTCTAGAAAATGATTGATGGAGAATCAAGTAAAGCTGAGCTGCTTCGGTCCAGTAAGAGTTCATCTGGAGATATGACCAAAGTTATCCTGACGCTTGCTTGATCAAAATCAGACAAGATCTAACAGGAGAAGCAGCAGCTGAAGCTGGATGTTTTTACATTTGCAAAATGTACAATTTAGAGGCCTTAGAAATATGCATATGAAATATTTTCTAGTCATTTTGGATGGTCAATACATATTGTTACATGTTTGTTAACAATGCTATATGTGCAATAATAATAATAATATCATTTATTGAACAGTACGTGAATCAACTTTTTAGTTATCCCTTTGCTTTGACTCAGTTGAGTTTTACTTAAGTTATAGTTATATCTTAATGCTTTCAACTTAAAGATTCCAGAAATCTGTCTAAATGACATTTCAGTTAATATTTATTGATTAGACGTTCAGCTCATTATGAGCACTTCTTCAAGAGCTTTTGATTGCGTTCTACATCGACGTGGAAGTTTTCACAGACGCAGAAGGTGTGTGTTTTGTTGGTTTCTAGTTTTGTGTTTGAGTTGTTGTGTCAAATTGGGGTTCCAGTGTAAACGAGTGTTGAGAAAAGAAAAGCCACAGCGCATTCCCGTGCAATTGCAAACACAATAGCCTAATCTGCACAAAGACAAGGAGAGCGGGCGCCGAGAGCTTATGCATTCAAAGTTTGTGGCTGTGAGATTAAAAATTTCCTTTCCAGAGTATCATTGCAAAGTTGTGCACAAAGCATACACATCCGTTTCAGGCAAATCCAGTCAGTCAGTGCTATTGGAGCGTTTCTTCGGCCTACTCCGCTTTCCAAAGTATTAGTCCTGCACACTGAAACGCAGCCGAACACAATGACTCTCAAACTCGTCTGCTTCCTCTCCTCCTCTGTATTTACTGCACCGACTAAATCATGTGGTCAAGGTTGTGTGAAGCCAGACGATAATGAGATCATTTCCCATTCTCTTTCTCCTGCCTATCAAACTTCATACAAATAGCTCGGCTTTCCGTATCCTGAAAGTTTGGATGAAGAAGTTGACAAAGCAACACGCCTTGCCTGCTACATAATATATGGTTTTTAGCATGATGGACCATAAACTCCATTTCCGTCAAGGATAATAACATTAACTCCAGCAGGCCGGGAAACCGCTGGAATGGGCGCATGAAAACAATTGGACAGAACTTCAGTTTAGACATGGATTCGGCCCAGTGTGTGTCTATAGTTTCTGTGAGAGGAAAAATATGGTCTCTGATGTCAGAGGAAGTGTTCATGCCAAGACAGCTATTAATAAACCTTGGTGCAAATTTCAATAAATATGTAAAAATAAATTACTTTTCCCTTTATTTCTTCAAAAACATATGTGGTTACAGAAAAAAAGCATCTATGGCAAACTCTTATTTTTCGCTTATATGAATTATTCTGCAAAAACGGGTTTATTGTTTATTACTCACACAGCCCTGCATCATTTAGTTTCTTACTAATTTTGGGCTATAGTGCCTGTTCTGCTCCCTTACGTCACACTTTAATGCAGTGTGTACATAGTATCTACAGCTGTAATATTACTGTAACTACACACATGTAACAACCCTTAGAATGGTGTGTGTAAGTACTAATGTATAACAGGACAGTGGTAACAACAGTTTTTTTTTTTTATATTTTTTTTTTCACTCATGAAAAAGGAGTTGTATAACTACATTTTGTAACAGTTGGTGGAGTAGGTGTAACACCAGTGTATGTACATGGTAACATTCTGGACACCAACCACAATTTATATATGAAGCCTAATTTACTGCCCGCTGCTGTGTAACATCAGAGTAATTACATGATAAATCCAGAGCAATTGTCTACTTAATATAAAGTGTACCACTTTCTTTTCCAGAGAAATAAGTTATGCATTAGTATCACACATACCATTCTGTGGTTTGTTACATGTGTGTAGTGAAACAAACATTACAGCTGTAGATGCTATGTGCTTAAATACTCAACTAGTTACTGTGTAAGTACACGGGTATAGGGACACAATATAAAATGGGACACTTCTTACATTTGACTGTTTTTGTTATTTATTTATTTAGCACTTTGTATGTTTAAATTAGACAACATAGGCATACATTTATTTATTTATTAATTTAGCTT